>PVKM010006499.1:0-44075 GCA_004027735.1 Carollia perspicillata | reverse complement strand
TTATCTTGCTACCTAAATCATTGATTCAGTCCTCTGTGTCCTCTAACTTCCTGTTGTTCCTTCTAGTGTATTCTTTATTTCAGATATTGCATTCTTTATTTCTGCCTGATTCTGTTTTAATGAATTTTATGTCCTTTTTAATGCTATATCTTTATGTTCTCACTAAGATCATTTATTCTTCTTAGGTCTTTCATCATCAACCGTATGACCATTGTTTTGAACTCTGTATGTAGTATCATGGTTGCTTCCTTTTTAATTCTTTTTCTAGGGATTTTTCTTGTTCTTTCATTTGGGGCATGTTTTTTGTCTCACCACTTTGTCTGCTTTCTTGTGCTTATTACTGTATATTAGGTAGATTTGTTATTATTCTCAAACTTGTTATCAAACTTGATTTCATGTTGTAGGCATCTTGTGGGGTTCAGTGATGCAATCTTTCAGATCACCTGATCTAGGTGCTCCAAGAATGTCTCTAATGTAGTTTTATGTGTGCTCTCCTTTTGTGGTTGAGTCTTGATGGATGTTGGCTTGTTCATGGGTCAGACTAACCCTCAGGCTGGCTGACTGTAAGGACAGACCTCAATCATGGTGTATAATGTATTGTGTGGTAGTGTCCCCTGATAATGACATTGTTCCTGGCAGGATTTGGTTCCTTGCTGGAATCTCCCTTTTGGTGTGTCACTTGTGTGGTTAGTTGGGTCAAGTTCTGATATGTTCTGAAGTCCACCACTATTTGTGTTGGTTCTGGGTCCACTTGGGTGGGGTTCCAGTGCAGTTGATGTCAAATGCTGCATGTCAGATGCCTTGGGATACCTGTCTAAAGCTACCACACAATTCACTGTTTGTGGCTGCCTCTACTGGGCCTTGTTGTGTGGGAGAGGGGCCAAGAAGTATACAGGGGTCAGCGTCCTCTGGCTCTGAGCTGGAGCAGAGTGGTACAAGTTCCAAGGCACCTTGAGGTCTGCCTCCTCCTGCTGGCCACACTGCCACCTTCTGAGGTTGCCTGACCTTCCTTGAGAACCTTCTGTAGAATGACTGCAGAATGGGTTTGGAATGGCCACTATCCACAGCATGAGTTCAGTAGGATGGTGAGATGGGGTTGGGAAGACAGGGCTAGTAGGTCTTCTGCTTCAATGCACCATGGCCAGGCACTCAAGGGGGGGGGAGTGACCCCTATTCCAGAACCATATCACTCAATATATGCCAGAGTCTCTCACTCTAGCTCCTAAGGAAGGAGTGTGCCACAGGTTCAGTTTGAGGGAAGCCAGTTGGACCCTCTGCAGGAGCAAGCTCAGCAGGGCAGGGCCACTGGGACTTAGCAGAACAGATAAAAAGAGTCTCCCGTTGGGGATGGTGCCAGTCAAGGCTATAGGGCAGAGGCAAGAATGTCTTATTCCCCTCACATCTCAACTGCACAACCCAGTGCCCATGTTAGTCCCAGACAAGAGTCTCCAAGGGAGATGTGCTCCAAAGATCACAGGTCTGCACAGCACTCAGATTCCCTTAAGAGACTGAGCTCAGCAGAGCTGAGTTGCCAGGATGGAAGGACAGGCCAAGTGATCCAACAGGAAGGCACCAGCTGTAAGTGCAAGGCGGAGAAGAGTGGCCCCATTCCAAAGTTACACATCTCAGTTACTGTCTGAGTCTCCAGCAAGAGCTTCCTCAGAAAAAAGAGTGCCTCAAAGGACCCTGTTGGGTATAGCCAGCCAAACTTTCTCATGTCACCAGTAATTGGAGGACCAGATAGTTCACTCCCTAGGGTGGTACTGTAACAATAGGTGTTCTCAACTCTGGGAAGATGGTATCAGGGTTTCTAGCAGACTCCTTTCTCTCCCAGGTGGGATGAATTTCCACTGAGCACCACCAGATTTATATGGGCTTCTCTTCCTGGCTCTGGTGTTCTGGGTTAGGTATCATAGCATGGGATTGAGACTTCTTACTCTTACAGGGAAATTTTGCAGTTGAGATATCTCTCCAGCTCCTCAGCCTGTACATGGGTGCAGAGGCCTGCCCCTTCTGTGTCTCTGCACTTTTTACCAGTTTCTCTGTGGCTTCTCCTGTAAATTCTTGGTTATAATATTTCTTTTCAGCTAGTCTTCAGTTGCTTATTCTGGATAATTGTTGTACAATTTAGCTGTAAATCTGATTTGGTGCTGGTAGGAGGTACATGTAGCTTCTACCTAGTCCACATTTACCTTGGAATCCCTTTAATCATATAGGTGAGTACATTAGTTTTAATTCAAATTCAAGGGATGTTTAGTTATCATTTGAAGAGCCCTAATCGGAACTAAACACTTTAAGGGGATTAGTTAGCATTTGAGGTCATCTCTCCGAAGGAGATGATTCCCTCAACACTCCCTATGTGAATATGCATTAGGGGGAGGGGTGGATAACATAAAGGAAGTTAGAAATCCTGTTTTACTGGTGAAACTTTAGTACACATGGGTTGACTAGACATCCTTGCACTTGTGTGAATAGGAGTAAGAAGCTAATGAATGCTATAGCCCAGCTCTTTTTGGAGGGCATTCGGGCTTAGGTTTATTTAAAAAAGAAAACAACAAAACAAACAAAAACCCTGCAACTCTCCTCCTGTGTAGTGAAAAGATGAGGTCTGGGAAGTCTGGGAGGGTCCTGGGTGTAAAAGCTTCTGTTTCCATGAAGCTAGTGTGTTATTCTCCTGTGTTGGATGTGTTTGCCAACCTGGAAGCTCTCTGAACCCTGTACTATATGGATTTTATGGAGGTTTCCTCACGTAGTCATGATCAATTATTAACTACATTTCCAAACTCCTTTCACCTCTGTGGAGAAGGGGGATGGGGACCTGAAAATTCCAAGCTTCTAGTCATGGTGAACAGCCCCTGTTGAGAATCCTACTCAGAGTCACCTCAGTAGAACAGAAGATGCTCCTAGTGTTCTTATGCCTTAGGAAATTATAAGGGTTTCAGAAGGTCTGTGTCATGAATAGGGGACAGAGGTCAATCAAAGTGCATTCAGAAAGTATGCAGCCATGTAATATGAAAAATAGAAACATTTATTGAAGAAGATACAAGATACAGGAAACATTATACATAGGACAGTGATGTCTCAGTCCTCTTCAAAGTAGGCATCTTGGGACCTCACACACTTCTCCCAATTGCCATCAGCTACCCAGTCATATTTTCCTAAATCTCATCAATGGTCTGCAAACTCTTCCTTTTCAAAGGTGATTTTAGTTTTGGGAAAATGCAAAAGTTGTAGGCCATGAAATCTGGGTGGTAGGGGGTCTGAGTCACCTGTGTGACTTGATGTTTTGCCAAAAAACTCTGCACAAGATGTGATGCATGAGCAGGCATGTTGTCTTGATGAAGTTGCCAATCACCAGTTGCCTGTAGCTGTAGCCTTCTGAATCGGAATAGTTTCTGCAGAGAAATATTCAAGCTTAACACAGAATTTCATGCAGATTCATTGCTCTACTTGCTTAGTCATTTTGAACATGATGGCCACACAGCACACATGCTCATTTAATGGCATCTACCACCCCCACTGACTAGTACAGTGAAGTTGTCATTGTTTACAAATTCATATCCCAGTCCACCATCCTTGGCTGCCAGGTTATATCAGTGTTGCACAAAACATTCTCATTATATTAACAATGGTTGGGCTTTTTCCAGACAGACCTCATATATTTTTTATTACCTCACAATTTATTTTTAGGTTTGTATGCCATCACTTAGAGAATTTTGTCTGCTAATGCAACTAGAAGTCTAGTGGAGTCTTCTGGCACTAAAATGCTGTTAACATCTGTTTTAAATGAACCTTTCATGCAAAACACATGTCACATGCCCAAAAATCAGAGAGCTGGAAGTAAGTGTAGTGGGAAAGCTATCACTATTGTTGCCTTTCCTGCTAAGACAGGTTTGTGTCTGAGGGGCCAAATTCCACCTGCTTTCATGGTAGCCCAACTCCAGGCAGTAATGTTGAGGAAAAGAGAAGTAGAGTTTTTACTCACTTCTAATCATGCTATTCAATGTCTTACCCTGAATTCAATTGCCTTAGATCAGTGAACAGTACTTTCTACCTTTCAAAACCTCTGTACTCCCAATACTGTCCCCTCTAAGCTTTGCTCACATAGTTGGTCCCATGGCCAGTCTTTCCTGGCACAGAGCTTTGTAATCCTCTTGGTCCCTAGGCAATCCATCTCCACCTTACACTATCTGGACATCTGGGCTATCTGGGCCTTCTCTGGGCATCTCATGCCTTCTGAATGTCACAGCTATGAGTTTAGCTGCTTATCATTCTCAGATTATTCCATATGTGTTAATCTGACTCCCCCAACTAGAAGACAAGCCTTTAGAGGATCTGGACCCCCCGTCCCTCCCTTCCTTCTTTCCATTTTTAAATACTTATGGTCTGACAGTACTGTGGCACCAGCATGCACAGTCTTGGTAAATAAGGCAGACAGCTACTGCCCTAAAACAGGTACTGCCTTAAGACAACATCCAGTTTAGTGGGGCAGACAGACTAGAAAATGGGCAATTACAATAAACCATGATAAGGGCTAGCAGTTCACCCATTCATTTAGTCATTCACTTGGTTCACTTCGCAAATGTATTTGAGCTTGTACAGTACTAGGGTAGATACGTGCTCAAGATGCAGTCTGTGCTTGTCAACTCATAGTCCAGGAAAGGGGAAGTCCGTGACAGGAGAGCTAAAGGCAGACCAAGTAACCCCCATTCAGAAGGTGAGAGGGAGGTTGAGTCCTAAAGGATGGGTAGTTGGGACTAATGTTGATAACCACCAATTGGTGAGGGGCACCTCTCTTCTGCAGGCTAGATTTCTCCTGGGAAGCAACTTCTGGCAGTGGAAATTCCCAAAGAAACCCTAGATTTGGGAGAGGGATATTCATGTTTTCCAATGAACAGCTGAATGTTATTTTTTCCCTGAAACCTGCTAAGAATCCAAAACTACATTTACGGTCAATCCACAGGAATCCCTTTTTCCCTGAAGTAAGGAATAGCCTATTTGAAGCAACAGATTTCTCAATGGGAGTGAACACAGCAAAATGCAAAAAGACAGTGGAGTCACCCTCAGGGATTTTTTTATCTCTGTTTCCAAGCTAAATGGCTCCAAGTTCCTCTCCTTGCTCTAAGGTGGAGGAGGGGGACCTGAACAAAGCCTGCATTCAGGGCACAGCTCTGGAGCTGTGCTCAACCTGCTACCAGGCTTCTACTCTGTGTCACACAGTCTAGGATTTTCCCGGGCCAACAGTAAGAATTCTGCTGTGTGAGGATGAATTGGCAGAATTTTGACAAAGCTTGAGGTGGGAGGGACCGCCTCTGTCACCTCTGCATCATGGTTGGGGAGCTGCAGACTCATCGCTCTACTTGGCTGGCTCTTAATGTCCCAACTGCAGGCATCACTCAAGATGAGGGCTGGGCAAACTCTAAATCCCCAGAGTGTGTTCTGCGTCCCCAACATGACCATGCAGACCTACTCATAAAATTATTGGCATGAGAACATTCGACCTCTCAACACTGAATAAACAAATAATACTATTTTACATTTTCTAAAGAATGAAATGAATTTTTAGAGGTGGTGAAACCTATTTAGAGAGGGGGAAAACAGCCTGAGAACAGAGTGGCCTAGTTTTACAAATAGGTCCTTTCTCTGTGGCTGATCTTATATATCTTAACACAAAGACCTTATCCTCCCTTTTGTTTTAGAAATTTGCCTTCTGTTTTTGCTTTACATGAAATACATTTGAAATGAGCCACTGGTAATCCCAAAATATCACTGGAGACAGTTGTTTTAATCCTCTCTTGTCAAGGTGAGCTACCATGTAGATATTTTGATTCCACATTTTTTCACTTTTCTGCCTCCTCCTGGTGGTAATACTAAGTTAGGAAATTATTATTTTTTAAGGACACTTTTTATAGCATTAGATAAAACACATGTTTCTCATTATGAGCCTTACAGCTTCCACCTGTGGTGAGCAAGGCTGGTAGGTCCTACCCAGTTTCAGATGAGAAAATGGAGCCTTTGTGATGTAGTAGGACTCAGCCAAAGTTACATAAGTTCAAAGTGGCAGAGTCGGATCTGAAATATTTTTCCTTTTTTTACACCATGCTTAAGATTTGTTTTGTTAAAATTAGCAAAAAAAAGGAAAAACTAAAGACCTGGATAACTCACAATGGGATAACCAGTCCACTAAATGGGTTACTGGTTTGTTGAAATTTTAGTTTCTGATATTTCCTTCTGCTAAAATTGTGATGGGCATAGAGCCAACCATATTTCCCACTGGTGATCACGCTCTGAAAATCCATGATCCATGACAGATCCATGACAGTGTTAAATGGGCCTTGGGAAGGATATGTTTTGATTTTTTAATCACTACTAAGCTTAACTCAGCATATTTGTCCAGGTTTTTGCCCTCAGACATTCTAAAACATGTGCAATTAGCTTAAGTGACAATGAATGATAACTGTTAAAAAATCTCAGCCTAAAAGCCCTCAGGAAAAATCCTATATAATTAAGATGAAAGATGCAGGTGTGTACCTCCTGCATCTTGGAGAAGAGATGGAAGGGCAGAGGTGTGGGGAAGCAGGAGGGTTTGGAAAATGTGTGCAGGGCATCATTGTTGTGGAGCAGATTCAGTCTTCATATCTCTTTGTTGAGTAGAATACAAGAAGCCAGCTTCCGTGGTTCTCCCTGCTTCTGGGTCCTGGCATCCTCTCTGGCTGTCCAGGAGCCTTTCTGCTCACACTCCTTGGCCCCAGATTCCCTGGAGAGGAAGGAATCAGTGATATTTATCCAATGACTTCCTATACCCCAAACCATTGTTTCCCATCCATTCCCCTACAGCTTGTGGGTGATAGGCCTGTGCACTAGATAAGACACTGCAGCTCCTCTTTTGATGCTTTCTCAAAATTTATTTGGAAAATAACATGCTACCTATCACTTAATCCATTTCCTGCACAAAGAGATTACAGTTAGTGGGGTATACAGATGTAAAGCCCTAGCATTTGTTTATCAATGGGATGAATTTAATTGGAGGAGGCTCAGTACAGAGTACTAAGGTGAGGCAGGCAGGGACACCATAGATTCACCTGAGAGCATCAAGCAAGGCATGGGGACTAGGTGTTTACGAGACAGAGGCAGGGAAAACCATTCTAGATAGAGGGAACAGTGTAGGCAAACTCAGAGAAGTAAAAACAAAACAAAACACATATTTGGCAGAGAGCAAAGAGTTCTGTGTTGCTTAATTAGCATGTGTGCGTGTATGTGTTATGTTATTAACATAAGAAATGAACAAACCTATAATAATTTTTATGAGTTTATTTGAGCCAAACTGATGACAATTGCTGGGAGGCCAAAACTCAACAGACTGAGAAAATGCTTCAGAGAATAGCAGTTTTGCACCTTATTTTATACATTACAATCAAAAGAGGAGGTATAAGTGGACTACATGAAATCCATTGGTGACAGGGTAGGAAGGAAGAAGAAAGCAAAGCAGGGAAACCTGTGGGATTAGATAAAAAGTTAAATGATAGACATAAACAATATTTTACATAGGTGGCTGCAAGTTAACAGTCAACAACTAATGTGATAATAACTTTCTGGGGATTTGTGGACTCCTGTGTGGTGCCTGGGCTTTGAGGGATCCAGAAAAGGGAAAGTTACTTTGTTCTTGCAAAGGCATGTTTATTAGGTATGTTATCCTACGTGCCAAAAGACAACAGGCAGACTTAGTTTAAGTGAAGACTGACCTTTGTCAGGGATTCTAGCCTGGGACGTGACTACCCACCATGACTCACTTTTAGTTAAGGAGTTTTAATTTCAGACTGTCCTATGTGGTTACTTTAGGTCTCTGAGTTTGTAAGGCTGCCACGTAGGCCTCCCCTGAGCTTGTCAGGGTTAGTATGTGGCCCTTTTTTCATCCACAGTGTGTATGTTTGTGTATGTGTGTGTATGTGTGTGTATGTGTGTTTGAAGATGGTTGAGGACCAGGTCAAACTGGAAAACCTTGCTCTGCTGTGCCTTGGAGTTTGCACCAGAGAGGTAGTCTGGTCAGTTGGTCAGTTGGTCAATTGGTCACTTAGAAAGGCAACTATGGTGGCTGTGGCTTAGAAGGGGCAGACACTAGGGACAGGGAGGCCAGGTAGGACCACTTGTAGGAGTCTGAGAAATTACAGAGGACACCTGGCCCAGCCATGGGGGGCAATGAATCAACAATGACAGTACTTACAGGCACTGAAAAGGAAGACACTATTGTAAATAATCCAGTTGATTAACAAGAGAATTGAAAACTCCTGAATGCTAGGAGTTGCATCTGGGGCTTCTGTGAGAGCCTTTGCCAGGCAGAACTCAAGCAAGCTGTGCATTTAAGAAGACAATGGGCAGAGGGATTTTGGCTGCTCTTTAAATTTTATTTATTTTTATTTCAAAGAATAGGAAAACACTTAGGCTTTAAAAGAAAGTATTGGACTTCTGGCCAAGATGGAGGTGTATTAGAAACTCTGTGCCTCCTCGCACAACCAAAATCAAGGACAATGAAGATTTAGAAACAAAAACACAACCAGAACAGACAGAAAATTGAACTGTAAGAAGTCCGACAACCATTCATCCAAATTGGTAGGAGGGGTGGACTTGGCAGCCGGCAGAGAGGGGTTGCAGCAGGAAAAAGCGGTAGCTGGCAGACCTGGGTGTGCAGGTGGGCATGCAGGTGTCATGGGGCTAGCAGACCCTGGTGTGGGGAGGAAAGGATATGAGCAGACCCAGTGAAATGCGCAAGGCTGCTGGCTGACCGTGGTCACACATTCACATGCAGATAAACTAGGCCAGCGAGACAGACCGTGCAACCCAGGGTCCCAGTGCTGGAAAATAAAGCCTAAAAGCACCGATTGAAAACACTTGTGGGGGCAGAGGTGCCGCGAGAGACTCCCAGCCTCACAGGAGAGTTTGTTGGAGAAACCCATAGGGTCCTAGAATGTACAGAAGCCCACTCACCCAGGAACCAGACCAGAAGGGCACAATTTGCTTGTGGGAAGTGGCAGAAGGGACTGAAATGTGAGCTGAACAAGCACCATTGTTCCCTCTCTGACCCTGCCCCCACAGACAGCATCACAACCCAGAAACTGGGTTGCCCTGCCTGGTGAACATCTAACGCTTTGCTCCTCATACATAACAGGCACAACCAGACCAAAAAATTATGGCTCAAACGGAAGAACAAATCAAAGCCCCAGAGCCAATACTTTTAAACAACCAAGAGATAGCCAACCTATCAGATGCACAGTTTAAAACACTGGTAATCAGGATGCTCACAGAACTGGTTGATTTTGGTCTCAAATTAGATGAAAAAATGAAGGCTACACTAAGTGAAATGAAAGAAAATGTGCAGGGAACCAATAGTGATGGAAGGAAAACTGGGACTCAAGTCAAAGGAGTGGACCAGAAGGAAGAAAGAAACAACCAAACATAAAAGAATGAAGAAACAAGAATTTTAAAATAATGAGGAGAGGCTTAGGAACCTCCAGAACATCTTTAAACATTTCAACATCTGAATTATAGGGGTGCCAGAAGGCGAAGAGAAAGAACAAGTGGAAAGCTTATTTGAACAAATAATAAAGGAGAATTTCCCTAATATGGCAAAGGAAGTAGACTTCCAGGAAGTCCAGGAAGCTCAGAGTCCCAAAGAAGTTGGACCGAAGGAGAAAAAACACACCAAGACATATCATAATTACATTATCCAAGATTAAAATGAAGGAGAGAATTTTAGAAGCAGCAAGAGATAAGGGGACAGTTACCTACAAAGGAGTTCCCATCAGACTGTCAGCTGATTTCTCAAAAGAGACCTTACAGGCAAGAAGGGGCTGGGAAGAAATATTCCAAGTCATGAAAGGCAAGGACCTACATTCAAGACTGCTCTATCCAGCAAAACTTTCATTCAGAATGGATGGGCAGATAAAGTGCTTCTCAGATAAGGTCAAGTTCAAGGAGTTCATCATCACCTAGCTCTTATTAAATGAAATATTAAAGGGACTTATCTAGGAAAAAGATAAAAAATTTGAACAGCAGAAGGACAGCAAACTCACAGTTATTAACAACCACACCTAAAACAAAAGCAAAGTAAGCGGACAGCTAGAACAGGAGCGGAGCCACAGAAATGGAGATCACATGGAGGGTTAGCAACAGGGTAATGGGAGGAGGAGAGCGGGGGAGAGAAGGTACAGAGAATAAGTAGCATAGATGGTGGGGAGAAAATAGACAGGGAGAGGGCAAGAGTAGTGTGGGAAATGTAGAAGCTAAAGAACTTATGACACATGGACATGAACTAAAGAGGGGAGTGTGGGTGGGAGGGGGTGTGCAGGGTGGAGGGGAATGAAGGGGGGAAATGGGAGAACTGTAATGGCATAATCGATAAAATATATTATAAAAAGTCTTTAAAGAAAGGCTTATAAGGCCCTAAAATCACTGTTGTTGTTGTTTTTTCTAATCAAGTTTCACTTCTGATCAGAGAGGTCTGTCCCACAGAAACTGATAGGGTAGAGCAGGATATTTCTCTACTTCACGTTGGCTGAGCAAATTGTGCTATTGCTTCTGCACTAATTTGTATTTCCTTCAATTAACCTGCCATCTTGTGGCCTAAGGAGAAATTTCAGTTTTTAAAGATTGAAGACGGAGGACTGATGAAGTAGGAATCAATATTCTTTTGGTTGATACAGCATTGGTATGCTTTTCACTGCCAAAAATATATCAATAAAAGGGAGCCTTTCTCAAACTATGTGATGCCCCCTCTTACCTTCAATCCAAAGGACATTCTGTAATTTCCCAAGAATATATGGGATAATAAGGAAGTACTTGAATCATAGACACTTCTTACATCTGTATGCTTTTGACTCCATAAAATGAAAACTAGAGTTTACTGTTTGTATTCTAATAGAAGGAGAAATTGCTCTGAAAGCTATAGAGCCTCTTAAGATTAATTTAAACTTATAAAATTTTGCTTAAAACTAATGAGTTGAATTTAAAAACATATATAAAATATGGATCCTGAGCAAACACCCATTAAACAAATAAAAAATGTGAACACAAACCAGTAAATGGCATCTGTTTCCTCTGGCACAGTCACGAGACCAATACGTAATAACTGATCTTCCTGAAAAACTGAGAGGGCTGCTTCTGTGAGAGATGGGTGGGCCTTGACTCTACACAAAACAAGTAAAAAGTGACATCAGAAATATGTCCCCTTAGTCAGGAGCTAGTGCAGCAAGGCTGTTAAAGAAGTCAGCCCATGCTAAGTGAAGTAAGCCAGGCAGTAAAAGACATATACCATATGATCTCACCTTTAACAGGAACCTAAGCAACTAAACAAACAAGCAAGCAAAATATAACCAAAGACATTGAAATAGAAAAGGGGATGACAGCATCCACAGGGGAGAGGGGAGGGAATTTCAGGGAAAAAGGGAGGGGATTATAGGAACAAGTATAAAGGACCCATGGACAAAAGCTAAGGGGGGTGGAAATGGGAGGGAGGTGGGGAGCACTGGGAGGGGTGGACTGGGATGGGAGTAAATGACAGAAAACTGTACTTGAATGACAATTAAAATTTTAAAAAAAGAAGAAGAAGAAGTCAGCCCAGGGTGCCGTTGGCCCTGCTGGTAGACTTTTAACCTTTTAGTTGCTAGAACATAATGAGGCTGGGAAAGGAGTCCTAGAAAGGGGACTTGGGGGTGGGGGTATGAGTGGGAGTGGAGGGAACTGGAGAGCCAGACTAGGGCAGACTGGCTGAATTTCAGCCTTGCCCTTAGTGCAACCTGTTCTCAACCTCAGAAGTGCTGCGTAGAAAGATGTCTTTTTTAAAAAATTGAGCTATAATTGGTATATAACATTATTTTACTTTAAAATGATTATACAGCATAATGATTTGATATTTGTTTGTGTTGCAGAATGATAAAATATATCTTTTAAGAGTTTCACTCTTCTAATATAATATTTACCACATAAAATTATTAACACAGAGGTGGCCAAAGTTTATTTTTGCTCTATTGTGAAGCAGGGGTATGCAAAGCCAATGCAAAAGCATAAATAAGTTTTTAAAGGGTTGTTTAAACCATCTAGGTGCTAGTGATTTCCCTAAACTTCCATTTCTATATCTTTATTTTAATCTGACAACACAACTGGCATTAATTCTATAAACCGTTTCAGTCAATCCTTGTGTTTTTTAGGTCTAAGTATGTTGTTCACAAATAGTGATAATTTGGTGTCTTCTTTCCTAATCATATACTTCAAATTTGCTATATGAGGGGACACACACACACACACACAACTGAATTATCTTCTGGAGGGCAGGCCCCTCGTAGTACAGTCTTCCCCTGCTACATGAGTGTTCTAGGAACCCATCTGTATCAGTGTATCAGCTGATGTTGTGACAGGCTGCTTCAGCTTCAGTGAACTTTTTTGAAGACTCTTTCAATGCGTTTGCCCATTTCATGATGGGTGATTTACAAGTGCACCTGCCCATACCACTCTGAGTGTTCAGCAGTTTTTGACCAAAAACAGCATGACCTCTGTGCCCCACCCTCCCTATGCACCCAATCTTGCCTGAGCAACTTCTTTTTTTGTTTTCCTGGATGAAAAAAGTCTTCAAAAGGAAACGTTTTGTCAATATGGAAGAGGTGAAACCAAAGCCATTGGAAGCACTAAAAGGCATCAAAATTGATGAGTTTAAAAACTGTTTTCAGCAGTGAAAAAAGTGTCTCGATAGGTGCATTACATCAAATTGAGAGTACTTTGAAGGTGACTGTAGTTTAAACATATAAGGACAAACACACAATTTTTTATAAATAAATTCTGAATTTTTGGGGTCCCCCTCATATATCTTAAGGAATTAGCACATCAACTGCATAAGCTTCTTTGTGAATTTGGTAATAGTTTATCAATAAGTCTCAATTACTCTTTCATACATGAAAAAATGCAGGTTTTGGATATTTCAGTCCAGTTGAAGATGATGACGATGATGATGATGATGACGACTTGACTTTATTTGTGATGTATCAAAGAATGTGAGAGCTGGCAGGAAACTGAAAGGTAACTGAAGTCTACTCGCCGCTGTTTGAGTTACTCAGTTTGGTTTTGATCTGTTCTGCCATGCAAATCGATGGAGAAGAAAAGACTATTGTGTATAGAATCCACTATTCTATAACCCACTAGAATCCACTATTGTGGAGAATATTATGCAAATGATATGGAAACAAAAATGATGATGCTTGGACCCTCCCAGTCAGAGAAGCTAAGGCAGCAGCCTTGACTGGAGTTGGGCCCTAGAGTTTGGTACAGAGGTAGCTGTGAATAAAAGGGTCAGAACAGTTTAGACTTGGAAAAGACACAAGGTAAGTACATGGCTCAATCACTTCGTTTGAGTTTATAGTCTGTTGGAAGGAGTGCACAGGTAAGAAAGGAAGTCTCACAGATTCGGCTCTCGGCAGAGTGCAATGAAGTAGAAAATTGGACGGTGACCTGGAGAGTGGTAGAGAACAGTAGTTCTCAATCCTAGTTGCACACGAGAGTTACTTGGAGAGCTTTGAAACATCCTAATTTCCAGGTGCCCCACCCCCTCTGGGAGTGAGACCCAGGTATCATAGATCTTAAAGCTCTTCAGGTGATTTCAATGTGCAGTGAAGCACCAATGTAGAAAACATAATTAGGAAATTTCTACCACCCAGCAGGTAAAAAGGCTATGTGATCTCAGAAGATTAGAGGCGATGCAGCTAGTGGCTTGCCTTTCCCAGGCCCTTGAAGAAAGGTACTCTAACCTGTGAGCTGAGCTTTAAGGAGCACCTGGCTTACTTCTGACCAGGCCCTGCACTGTATTAGGAACTCATTTCACATCAGCTGGTGGGAGAGCTGGAATTAACTTTGCCACCTTCGTGTAATTCATTCCTGGGGCACCCCATTCTCAGAGAGCGTCCTCTCCCAGTGTCCTCCTGGCTGATGTCTCTGGGTTTCATTCCTGTGCCTGCTGGAACTAGAGTCATCCTCAGTGCACCAACCAACTTTACCAGAACACACTTCTCCTAAGAGCTGGATGGTGGCCCTTTGTCACCAACTGCCAGCTGAGGGCCTGCTGAAGGCTGATAGATCTTACCTTTGGCTCACCAGGTTAGATACCTCTGGTGTCAATTCGAGCCTGGAAAGAGTGTAGGTCCCAGAATCCTCTGGGTCATGGGATCTGTATTGCCAGCCCCTCCTGTTTTCTGGAGATTGAACATCCCAGTTCTTTGTTGCCTCTCTTTCCCACTGGCCAAATGCTGCCTCAGCACTGGGACAAATGGTCAGAGCTCATCCTCAGGCCACCCAGTTGGCTGGTGGGAGGGTAAAACCTGAGCACTCCTCAGAGGGTTCCAATGTCTTGGTGACTGTGAAGTCTGTGGGTACCAGCTTGAAGAACACAGTATTCCTCCATGAACTTATCACCTAGAGTCACCATAAAAGCTTCTGAAGGAAAGAAAGGGATGGGATAAATGAGATATGAGTTATGAAGGTAGCGATTGGAAAGGAAAGGGAGGCTCTGCTTAGAGAATTGTCTAAAGCAAAAGTGTGGCAATCAAGGCAGCGATGGGTCTTCCTATATCCACAGCAGATATCACTCATTGGTTTCAACATTCTTGCCTGCTACACCTAGACTTGGACTTAAAATTAATCTTGATAGAGCATTCTGGGTATCTGCCATGAATCAGAAGCTGTCGTGCAAGTTGTAAACCACCAGCCATTCTGATGGAAAAAATACCGTTCTTCTTTCTAAGCGACAGACACAATATAGGTCTGCATGGACGAGGAGGTCAGTGCTATGGAGAAGCAAACTAATTTTTTTTAAGATCTTGTGGTATTAGAATTTAATATTTTTCGTATGGAATCATGGCTGATTTACACAATTCTTTTTTTTTCTAATTCCCTTTTTATGCCATTTCCTCTCAACACAATCTCTCCCATAACCCTATCCTCCTCTTTTTTCTCTCCAAATCAGTGTGCTGTTGAACTGAAAAAGGAACACGGCTTCCTGGAAGTCCCACCTGACCCCCAGGCAGGCTGCCAGGTGAGGCTGTGCACAGAAAAGGAACCTTAGTAGCAGTCATGAGATCCAGACGTGCCTCTCCACGCTGAGTGGCCATTCGTCCCTATTGGAATTTAATTTGTGATCCTGTCCCAACCCCTGCAAATAATGCTTTCAGTTCTGCTTGTAGCAAATGTCCCCTGAGCATGTCCTTTTTCTCAAAGTCAAACAAAAACACATAAAAAGGAACAGGAGGTTATTTCACACAGCCCCATGGAAGGGAAAGAAAAAACACTAGAAGCTGAAAGATTGCTTTCCATGTGATTTGGGGTGGAGGTGTGGGGGTGGGAGGCTGGGTGAAATTAAATGCCCTTACCATCCCTTTAGAATCTACCAAGTACAGCTTGGCAGCTAATCCTGATTAAAGCCATTCCCAAATCTCTAACGATAGGCACGTCCTACTGTCACCTATGAATGTTACTATCATTATCCTAGTCACCCCAAATTTAAACCTCAGAGTCATCACTGAGGCTCCTTTCTTCTTCATCTCTTCAACTTCTAACTGCCTTGATGTCCATCAGATTCTTCTCTGAGAATGTGTCTAGATACACTCCTTCCTCTCTTTACCTGTAACTGCCATCTGTCCTTGTCCTCATGGATTCCCCCTTGGATTACTGAAGCCATTTGGTCTTGCCGACCCTCCAGCTTCAACCCCTTCACTACCAGACCAATATTCCCAAACGCAAATTCCATCTTCTCCCTTCCTTCCTCAATGATCTCGAATGGAGTCCCATGCTGACATTCAGAGCCTAAAAACTTCTGGCAGCTGTGCAAATCCTGGGTACAGTAGTCTCCCCTTATCTTTTGGGGATACATTCCACAACACCCACTGGGTGCCAGAAACCACAGTTAGTACTGAAACCGATATATACTATGTGTTTTGTATACCCACATACTTACAACAAATTTAATTTATATCTTGGGAACAGTAAGAAATAATCAATAATAAGAAATCACAAAATAGAATGCTTATAACAATATACTTTAATAAAAGTTATGTAAATGGCTTTGGAGCTATTATTAAGCAAAATAAGGGTTACTTAAACACAAGCACCCTAGTCAGTCAGGCAACGGAGATGGCTACTAAGTGAGTAATGGAAAGGGAGTATATGCAGTGCAGAAGCATCAGTGCATTTCTAGCAAGACTTCCCCACCAACCTCACCTTAACCATCCAAGCTAATTTTATTCTGCCTTTTAGTATTTTTTGTGTTTGTCTCTCTGAAAATCTCAGGTCCCCTGGCTCATTGCCATCTTCCAGACTGTAACTCACATTCTCTTGTCTCACCCCGTCTCCCATTGGTCCTTACCTCCTGTCCATCAGCAGCAAAACTTCCCATATGCTCAATTCACTGAATGCAGAACAGGGACCTCCTTCATCCTCTTCCTCTCAGTGACAGGTGACTCTTATTTCCAAGTGTCAGGAAATTTTTCTGATAATCGGTAAAATCCCAAATTTGGTTAAATGCAAGTTTCTGCATTCACACCACACAGTCTAAACATGTCTATGAAACCTAAAGCCAAGGCTCTGACTTGAAGTTCATGATCGCTAGTTTCAAGCAGACTCTTATTTTGTGCAGCAATCATGGTCTACTGATTGGGACCATTTGCTCTTCCTCTCTCCTAGGTGATTAGGTCACACTTCCTCTACCCTCAAAACTCAAACACTTCTCTTCTATCCTCACTCTAAGCTAGCAATTTTCAACTGGTGTGCTGCAAGAATTTTTAAAACATGCAATAACCTGTCTGTTTAGTCAGGGGCACTGAGCTCTTTTACCTTAGATTGTTAAACAAAGAAGGACAACACAATAGCTCTCTGGTGTGAATGAATCGAAATTATACCTATTTTTTGTCAGATCAGAAAAAAATATATTTCTTGCTGTGCTGCAGAATTTTAGTAATTAGTTTATGTATGCCATGAGATGAAATAAAAAATGAAAATCACTGCTCTAAGCCAATCATTTTGAGACTATTTCACTGAAAAAAAATATAAGCAATAAAACCCAAAGCTTGTAAACTCCCAATCACCACATTTACTTTCTTGTGTGCATCTGTGTCTACACATTTCACAGGAAAATGCGTTCTCTTGTATTACTGTGAATACCCTGTCTGTACTCCAGAAAATGTCAACAGCTCAACTTTAGGCTCTGGCCTTTACCAGGTAATAGGCCTAGACTTAACCCTTCCCCTTCAACTGTGTGGACATGAGACAAAATAGATGAACAAGAAGATTTCAGGTATTTGACAACAGGCAGCACAAGATAGTGAACTTTAAGAGGAAGGATACAAATGACATGAGGCCTATTATTGCCCCAGCTTACTGTCCAGAGGCATTTCAGAATACAGTGCCAGGAGGGGCACCCAACTAAAACCTAGTAGTCTCGCTGAGTGGAGGAGACATGCACTGGGGTTTGGGCAGATCCACAGACCTAGAAAAATAACAGGAGGCAGATGCGAAAAGAAACAGCTGTGGTGATCTACATAGAAGACCTCTGGAATCTTGGGCTCATCTGTATATTTATATGGGAAAACAGGCCAAGTGCTCATCTGTATATTTATATGGGAAAACAGGCCACAGCTGGCAAAGAACCACAGGAAAAGAATAGTCAGGACCATCCATAAGGGTCACACAGAACTGATTATTTGTTTGCACCAGAGTAAAAAGATCTCCTAATATCTAGGACACCTGGCAATGTCCTCATAAGTGGGGTTAAATTAACTCTGAATTAAAGCCTTGAAAAGATCAAACTAACTCCAAGTAATTCAACATGCCCCAGACAAAGCCTAAAGATATTAAAAGTGATACATTAAATTTTGTACCCAATAATGTAAAAGTTATAATATCTGGCATCTAATTAAAAAATAGGAATACAAAGAAGCTGGAAAATGTGACATATAGCTGGGGTGGGAGGAGGCGGAACTGTCAATAGAAACAGACTCAGAAATGACAGATAATAGAATTAGCTAAGAATGAAATTAAAACAGCTATTATAAATATACTCCACATGTCAAGAACAAAAGCAAAACATGGACAGGATGAGAGGACAAAAGAAAGATATTTAAAAAGACCCATTTTGAACTTATAGAAATAAAAGATATCTGAAATGAAAAATGCTCTGGATGGCAGTAATAGCATATTACACACTGTGGAAGATAAATAAGTAAATTTGAATACATAACATTGGAAACTACTCAAATTAAATACGGAAAGAAAAAATCTGAAAAAAAAAGACCCCTAGCATCAATGGCCTATGAGACAATATCGAGTGTCTAATATAGACATGTAATTGGAGCTCCAGAAGGAGAGGAGGTGAGGAGAGACAGAAAAAATATTTGAAGAATTAATAGCCAAAAACTTTCCAAATTTGATGTAAACTAAAAATCCAGTTCCAAGAAACTTAGTAAATCTCAAACATGAAGAAAAATCATACGGTGCACATTATAATAAAATTGCTAAAATCCAATGAAAAACAGGAAAAATTTTAAAATCATCTAGAGGGGAAAAAGAGACACATATTTCTGCCTATAAAGGAACAAAGACAAGAACTACTGCAGACTTGCCTCACATTTATAAGCCAGATGTTATCTGTAAGGTACTGAAGAAAAAAAGCTGTCAACCTAAAATTCTGCACTGGTCAAATTAAGACAAAACCCAAAAGAAATGAAAGCATATTTCCAAATAAAGACATGCTCACAAAAGTTTCACAGCAGTTTTATTTGTAATAGCTGAAACCTAAAAACAACCTGTATGTCTATTAGAAGTAAATGGATAAACAAATTGTGGCACATGAACTATGGATACATAGGACAACATGAGTTATGTTAAGTGAAAGATGAAAATACAAATGAATTCATACTCTATGATTCATTTACATACAATTCCAAAAAAAGCAAGCAAATCTGTACTTATTGAAAATAAATCAGTTCTTACCTAGGGAAGCAGGGGCTAGAAGTTAAAAGGAGTTAAAAAGGAAATGAGGGAAATTTTTGATATGATAGATATGTTCATTATTTTAATCGTAGTAATCGTGTGTACATAGGAGGTCTGTCCAGAAAGTATCCAGCCATGTGGTATGAAAAAATAGAGAAATTTACTGAAGAAGATAAAAGAAACATTGTACATAGGACAATGATGCCTCAATCCCCTTCAAAGTAGGCACCTTGTGCCCTCACACAGTTCTTCCAATCCCCATAAACTGCCCCATTGTATTTTCCTGAATCTCATTGATGGTCTGAAATCTCTTCCTTTTTAAAGGTGATTTTAGTTTTGGAAAAAGGCAGAAGTTGCAGGGCACCAAGTCTGGGCTACGATGTAGAGGGACTAAATCACCTGGGTGACTTGATGTTTCTCAAAAATACTCTGTATGAGATGTGATGCATGAGTGGGCACACTTTTGTGATGAAGCTTCCAATCACCAGTTGCCCATAGCTGTGACCTTTGGAATCACCCAAATAGTTTCCATACAGGAATATTAATGCAAAATTTGATGCAGATTCATTGTTCTACTCTCTTAGTCGTTTTGAATGTGATGGCGACACAGTACACAAGCTCACTCAATGGTGTCTACTGTCCCCCACTGACTAGTACAGTGAAGTCATCATTGTTCACTCATATGCATTCCAGTCCACTGTCCTTGGCTGCCAGGTTACAGGGATGTTGCACAGACTGTTCTCATTATATTAACAATAGCTGGACTTTTTCCAGACAGACCTCATATGCCAAAGCTTATGTTTTAGTATTTTATTTTTTTAAATTTATTTTTTCAATTACATTTGACATTCAATGCTATATTACTTTCAGGAGTACAGTACAGTGGTTAAATATTTGTATAACTTACAAAGTCTAGTACCCACCTGACATGGTAAATAGTTATCACAGTATTACTGACAGTATTCCCTATGCTAAACTTACATCCCTGCGACTACTTAATAACTGCCAGTTTGTACTTCCTAATTCCTTCACCTTTTCACCCAGCGCCCCACCCTACTGCTCATCTTGAAACCATCAGTTTGTCTCTGTATCTATAAGTCTGTTTCTGTTTTGTTTGTTCATTTATTTCTTTTTGGATTCCACATACAAGTGAAATCATATGATATTTTTCTTTTCCTGTCTAACACTTCACTTAGCACAATACCCTCTAGGTCCAGCCATGCTGTCACAAATGGTAAGATTTCATTCTTTTTAAGGCTGAGTAATATTCCACTGCATATTGCACCACATTATCTCCATCTAAGCACTTAGGTTGCTTTCCTATCTTGGCTATTGTAGGTAATGTTGCAGTAAACGTAGGACTGAGTATATCTTTTCAAATCAGTATTTTGTATTTCTTCAGATAAATACTCAGAAGTGTAATTGCTGGGTCATAAGGTAGTTCTATTTTTAACTTTTTCAGGAACCTCCATACTATTTTCTATAGCCGCACCTACTTGCTGTCCCATCATCAGTATATGAGGGTTTTTTTTTTCTCCACATTCTCAGCAGCACTTGCTGTTTATTGATTTATTGATGACAGCTATCCTGACAGGTATATGGTAATATCTCATTGGGGTTTTAATTTGCATTTTTCTGATAATTAATGACTTTGTGCATCTTTTCATATGTCTACTAGCCATCTGTTTATCCTCTTTTGAAAAATGACTATTCAAGTTCTCTGCCCATGTTTTAATTGGATTGTTTGCTTGCTCGTTTTGTGGTATTAAGTTGTGTGAGTTCGTTATATATTTTGGATGTTAACCCCTTATCAGATGTATCATTTGCACATATCTTCCATTCAGTGCGTTGTCTTTTAGTTTTGATGATAGTTTTCTTTGCTGTGCAGAAACTTTTTAGATTTATGTTGTTCCATTTGTTTATTTATTTAGTTTGTTTGTTTTCCCTTACCCAAGGAGATATATCTAAAAAATATTACTAAGATTAATGTCAAAGAGTTTGCTGCCTATGGTTTTTTTTAGTAGTTTTATGATTTCAGGTCTTACATTTAAGTCTTTAATCTATTTTGATTTTATTCCTTTATATGATGTAAGAAAGTGCTCTAGTTTCATTTTTTTGCATGTATCTGTCCAGTTTTTTCAACATCATTCATGGAAGAAACTATCTTCACCCCATTGTGTATACTCTTGCCTTCTTTGTCATAGATTAATTGACCATATAGACATGTGTTTATTGCTGGGCTCTCTATTCTGTTCCATTGCTCTGTGTGTCTGTTTTATGTCAGTATCATGCAGTTTTCATTACTATGGCCTTGTAATATAGTTTCATATCAGTTAGTATGATACTTGCAACTTTTTTGTTCATTCTTAAGATTGTTGTGGTTATGTGGTCTTTTTTAATTCCATATAAGTTTTAAGATTATTTGTTCTAGTTCTGTTAAAAACTGGTATTTCCATAGGGATTGCATTGAGTCAATACATTGCTTTGTGTAGTATGGATAGTTTAATGATTTTAATTCTTCATGTCATGAGCATAATATATGCTTTCATTTATTCGTATTTTTTTAAATTGCTTTCATCAATGTCTTTCAGTTTTCTGAACAGGACTTTTACCTCCTTGGTTAAATTTATTCCTAGGTATTTTATTTTTTGATACAATTGTAAATGAGATTGTTTTCTTAATTTCTCATTCTGATAGTTTGTTACTGATGTATAAATATGCAGCTTATTTCTGAATATTAATTTTGCATCCTGCTACTTAACTGAATTAATTTATCAGTTATAATAGGTTTTTTTGTGAAATTTTTAAAGTATATTTTATTGCTTATGCTATTATAGTTGTCCCTTTTATCCCCCTCATCCCTGCACCACCCTCCTCACCCTCCAGCATTCCTCCCCCCGCAGTTCATGTCCATGGGTGGTACATGTAAGTTCTTTGACTTCTCCATTTCCTATACTATTCTTAATCTCCCCCTATCTATTTTTGTACCTACCTATTCTGCTTCTTATTCCCTGTTCCTTTTCCCCCATTCTCCCTCTCCCCTTTTCCACTGATAACCCTCCATGTGATTCTGTGATGCTGTTCCTCTTCTAATTATTTGTTTAGTTTCTGTTCTTGTTTTTTATGTTCAGTTGTTGATAGCTGTGAGTTTGTTGTCATTTTACTGTTCATAGTTTTTGATCTTCTATTTCTTAGATGAGTCCTTTTAACATTTCATATTATAAGGGCTTGATGATAATGAACTCCTTCAACTCAACCTTATCTGGGAAGCACTTTATCTGCCCTTCCACTCTAAGGGATAACTTTGCTGGATAGAGCCATCTTGGATGTAGGTCCTTGCCTTTCATGACTTGGAATAGTTCTTTCCAGCCCCTTCTTGCCTGCAAGATTTCTTTTGAGAAATCAGCTAACAGTCTAATGGGAACTCCTTTGTAGGTAACTCTCTCATTTTCTCTTGTTGCTTTTAAGATTCTCTCCTTATATTTAATCTTGTGTAACTTAATTATGATGTGTCTAGTTGTGCTCCTCCTTTGGGTCCAGTTTCTTCAGGACTCTCTGGGCTTCCAGGACTTCCTGGAAGTCTATTTCCTTTGCCAGATTGGGGAGGTTTTCCTTCAGTATTTTTTCAATACCTTGCTCTTCCACTTCTTCCACACTTCCATGATTCTGATGTTGGAACATTTAAAGTTGTCCTGGATGTTCCTAAGCCTCTCCTCATTTTTTTTGCATTCTTGTTTCTTCATTCTGTTCTAGTTGGATGCTCCTCTCTTCCTATTGTTCCGAATTGTTGATATGAGTCCTGGTTTCCTTCCTTCACTGTTGGTTCCCTGTATATTTTGCTTTATTTCACTCTGTGTAGCCTTCATTTCTTACTTCATTTTGCGACTGAGCTCAATCAGTTCTGTGAACATCCTGATTACCAGTGTTTTGAACTCTGCATCAGACAGGTTGTCTATCTCCTCATTACTTAGTCCTTTTTCTAGAGTTTTAATCTGGTTTTTCATTTGGACAGTATTTCGTTGTTGTTGGCACACCTGATACATGACAAGGGGTGGAGCCTTATGTATTTGCCAGAGCAGGGCAAGCCACTTGATGTATTGTGGAGCTGTCGGTGGGGGAGGGGTCAAAGAGGGAACAGTGCCACTTTCTCTCTTGTCCCACTTTCCATCACTTCCCTCACTTCCCACAAGCAGATTTTGCCCTTTCAGGGCTGATTTGCAGGTGGGTGGGTTTGTGTACATTTTAGGACCCTGTGGGTCTCCCCAGCTAACCCTCCTGTGAGGTGGGGGTTTCTCCCCACTTCCACAACCCCTACAGATATTTTTACAGCCTGGAGTTTTGAGTCTTTAGTTTCCCCACACCGACACCCTGGGTTTCATGGTCTGTCTCTCTCCCTCATTGTTCCCCCAGGCTTGTCTGTGCAAGAATATGGGATCACCTGTGCAGTCTGTCAGCTGCTGCCTTTTCATGCATCCTCTCTGCCCTCCCTACCATCTAGGTGAATGTTTCTTTAACTCCTTGGTTGTTGGATTTCCATGTAAATGGTTTTCTGACAGTTCTGGTTGTTCTTTGCTTTTAAATTGGTTTTTATGTTTTTTTTTTTGTTTGTTTGTTTGTTTGTTTTTGGTTGTGCTAGGAAGCGAAGCATTTCTGCCTACACCTCCATCTTGGCCAGAATCCAAATATGTGTTTTTGTGAAATCTATAGGGTTCTTTGTATATCATGTCACCTGCAAATAATAATAGTTTTATTTCTTCCATTCCAATTTTGATGCCTTTCATTTCTTTTTCTTGTCTAACTGCTGTACATAGGACCTCCAATACTATGTTGAATGAAAGGGGTGAAAGTGGAAATCTTTGTTTTGTTCCTGTTCTTTTTAGTTTTACGTAGTGCCATAAATGGCTTTTAGCTTTTCTCCAGTGAGTATGATGATAGCTTTGGGTTTGTCATTTATGGCCTTTTTATATTGATGTATTTTTCTTCTATTCCTATTTTGCTGAGAATTTTTACCATAAGTAGATGCTGAATTTTGTCAAATGCTTTTTATACATGTATTGATATGATGTTATGATTTTATCCTTCATTATTTTATGTGATGTATCACATTAATTGATTTGTGGATATTGAACCAAACCTGTGTTCTTGGAATAAATGACACTTAATCATGGAGTATGACCTTTTTAATGTATTGCTTAATTCAGTTGGTTAATATTTTGTTGACAATTTTTGCATCTGTGTTTATCAAAGATATTGGCTTATAATTTTCTGCTTTTGTAATGTCTTTGTCTGGTTTTAGAATTAGGGTAATGCTGGCCTAATAAAATGAGCTTGGGAGTCTTCCCTCTTGAAATGTTCAGAATAGTTTAAAAAGAATTGGCCTTAATTCTTCTTTGAATGTTTGGGAAAATTCATCTGGGAAGCCATCTGGTCCAGGACTTTTATTTTGGGGGAGTTTTTTGATTATTGATTTTATTTCATTAGTAATAATAAGTTTGTTCAGATTTTCTGTTTCTTCTTGATTCAGTATTGAAAGATTTTATATTTCTAAGACTTTGTTCATTTCTTCCAGATTGTCCAGTTAGTTAGCATATAGTTATTGAAGTTTCTTGCAATCCTTCATGTTTCTGTGGAGTCAGTTGTCACTTTTCCTTGTTCATTTCTGATTTTATTTATTTGCATCTTCACTCATTTTTTCCCCTTTTGATGAGTCTAGTTAAAGGTTTATCAATTTTGTTTATTTTTTCAAAGAACCAGCTATTGGTTTAATTGATCTTTTGAATTTCCACTCTGATCTTTATAATTTCCTCTCTTTTACTCACTTTGGAATTTGTTGTTCTTTTCCCTCTTTCTTTAGGTTTAAATTTAAATTGTTTATCAGAGATTTTTCTTGTTTTTTGAGGCAGACCTATATTGTTATGCATTTTTCTCTCACAGCTGCTTTTGGTATGTCCCATAGATTTTGTGTTAGTATGTTTTCATTTTCATTCGTCTCTAGGTATCTTTTGATTTCTTCTTTCTTTTCTTTGTAATCCATTCACTACTAGTACCATGTTATTTAGCCTTCATGTTTGTGTTTTCCAGTTTTTTTTAATTGTAATTGATATCTTGTTCCATATATTGTGGTTGGAAATGATGCTTGATGTGATTTCAATCTTCTTAACTTTATTAAGACTTGTTTCATGGCCTATCATGTGGTCTATCCTAGAAAATGTTCCATGTGCCCTTGAAAAGAGTGTATATTCTGATGTTTTGTGTGAGATGCTCTAAAAATATCAATTAAATCCATCGGGTGTAATGTGTCATTTAAATCCACTGTTCCTATTTGATCTTAGCCAAAAGGCTGAGAAGCAATAGGCCACTGTTACCTTGTTGATTTTTTTTTTTGTTTGGAAGACCTATCCATTGATATCAATGTGGTGTTTAAGAACTCTATCATGTCTGTACTACTGCCAATCTCTCCCTTTATGTCTATCAAAGTTTGTATATATTTAGGTGCTCCCATGTTGGGTGCATAAATGTTTACAGGGTTGCACTGTAAACATTTGATTTTCTTTATCATGCAGTGATTTTCTTTGTATTAAATTACATGTTTTCTGGGGTAAGTATTGATATGCCAGCATTTTTTCATTTCCATTTGCATGAAATATCTTTTTCCACCCCTTTACTTTTAGTCTCAGTGTATTTTGATCTAAAGTGGGTCTCCTGTACACAGCATATGTATGTGTTTTTTTCTTATCCATTCACTTATGCTGTGTCTTTTGATTGGAGCATTTAAGGCATTTACACTTAACGTGATTATTGATAGATACATACTTATTGCCATTTTATTATTCATATTTATGTTATTTTCCATTTCTTCTTAAATCAGTCCCTTTAACTTTTTTTGTAATACTGGTTTAGAGGTGATGAAATTCTTTAGCTTTTTTGGGCTGGGAATCTCCTTCTCTCTCCTTCAGTTTTAAATGATAGCCTTGCTGGATTGGCTTGTCTTGATTGTTGGGTCTACTTTTCAATTTTTTTGTTAAAATGTATTTATTTTAAAAGAAAATGTTATTTTATTGTATGAAGAGAGTACAAGTCTCACCTTCCATAAGCAGAAAGTAACCATTAACACAGATTCCATGAAGTAAAACAATATTATTGAATTTTTAGAAAATTATAATTAAACAAACTGATGAACTACAATAAAAATTAAATTGGGGTGAATTAAATCAAATGAAGGTGTGATATGTACAACTGAAAACAAGCTTCATTAAGAGAAGAATGGAATAGTTTGTAATCAATCAGAAGTAAAGGATATTTGGTCCCTGTTTTTAGTTTAAAAGAAAAATGAAGTGCTATGTCAACAAGAGCTGTCACTTTTTTGTTTGCTTTTTTAATACCAATTTGTATTTTTTATTTTTAAGTATATTTTATTGATTATGATATTATAGTTTCCCCAATTTTCCCCTTTTATACCCCCTCTGCCTTGCACCCCCCACAACCCTCCAGCATTCCCCACTCCTTAGTTCATGTCCATGGGTTGTACATGTAATTTCTTCTAGTTCTCTGTTTCCTATACAATTTTTATCTCCCCGTCTCTTTAATGCCTACCAATTATACTTCTTATTCCCTGTACCTTTCCCCTTCTTACTCCTCCCTCCCCCCGAAATCCTTCCATGTAATGTCCATTTCTCTGATTCTGTTCCTGTTCTAGTTGTTTGATTAGTTTTTGTTTTTGTTGTTTTTCTTTTCTTTTAGGTTCATTTGTTGATAGTTGTGAGTTTGTTGTCATTTTACTGTTCATATTTTTGATCTTCCTTTTCTTAGATAAGTCCCTTTAACATTTCATATAATAATGGCTTGGTGATGATGAACTCCTTTAACTTGGCCTTATCTGGGAAGCACTTTATTTGCCCTTCCATTCTAAATGATAGGTTTGCTGGATAGAGTAATCTTGGATGTAGGTCCTTGTCTTTCATGGCTTTGAATACTTCTTTCCAGCCCCTTCTTTCCTGAAAGGTTTCTTTTGAGAAATCAGCTGATAGCCTATGGGCACTCCTTTATACGTAACTTTCTCCTTTCCTCTTGCTGCTTTTAAGATTCTCTTTGTCTTTAATCTTGGGTAACTTAATGATGATATACCTTGGTGTGTTACTTTTTGGGTCCAACTTCTTTGGGACTCTCTGGGCTTCCTGAAAGTCTATTTCTTTTGCCAGATGGGGGAAGTTTTCCTTCATTATTTGTTCAAATAATTTTTCAATTTCTTGCTATTGTTCTTCTCCTTCTGGCACCTCTATAATTCAGACATTAGAATGCTTAAAGTTGTCCCAGAGGTTCCTAAGTCTCTCTTCATTTTAAAAAATTCTTGTTTCTCCATTCTGTTGCAGTTGGATGTTTATTTCTTTCATTTGTTCCAAATTGTTGCTTTGAGTCCTGGTTTCCTTCCTGTCACTGTTGGTTCCCTGAATATTTTGCTTTATTTCACTTTGGGTGTCTTTCACTTTTTGGGTGTCTTTCATTTTTGATTGAGCTCAGTTAGTTCTGTGAGCATTTTGATTACCAGGGCCTTAAATTCTCCATCAGATAGGTTGGCTATCTTTTCATTACTTAGCTGTCTTACTGGAGTTTTGGTCTGTTCTTTCATTTGGGCCATATTTCTTGTCCCAGTGCACCTGTTAAGTTTTTAGAGGGTGGGTACTTAGGTATTAACCAGAGCAGGGCAACTCTCCTTGCTGTGCTGAAGTGCTGCTTGTAGGTGAGGGGCCAGAGAGGGAACAATGCAGCTCACCTGCTTCTCTCTAGCCCACTTTCCTACAGACTCTCGTGTGAGACTGGGAGTTTCTCCCACTGCAACAACCATCACAGTCCACAGTCAGCTCTGAGTCTCAGTTTCCCATTCAGCCATCCCTGACCACGTGGTCCACTGCGGCACTGTGGGTTCTCTCTGTCTGCCCATCTTACCAGTCTGGTTGGTCTGGTTGACTGTTTCTTTAATTCCGTGGTTGTCAGAGTTCCATGCAGTTTTATTTTCTGGCACACCTGGTTGTTTATTGATTTTAGATTGGTTGTTACCCTCCTCTTGGTTGTGTGAAGAAGCAAAGGGTTTCTACCTACGTCTCCATGTTGGCTGGAACTCATATTTTTTAATATACTCTATTGATTATGCTATTACAGTTGTCCCAGTTTTCCCTCTTTGCCCCACTCCACCTGGTAGCCTTCATTCCCTCCAGCAATCTCACCCACTTAGTTCATGTTTGGTTCATACACATAATTTTTTTTGGCTACTCCATTTCCTATACTGTTCTCAACATCTGCTTATCTATTCTGTACCTCCCAGTTTGTATTTCTTAATTTCTACATCTTTTCCCTCATTCTCCCCTTCCCCCTCACAACCTTCCAAGTAACCTCCATATCTATGATTCTGTTTCTGTTCTGCTTGTTTGCTTAGTTAGTTTTTTAGGTTGAGTTGTTGATAGTTGTGAATTCATTGCCATTTTAATGTTCATAGTTTTGATCTTGTTCTTAAGTCCCTTTAACATTTCATATGATACTGGCTTGGTGATGATGAACTCCTTTAGCTTTACCTTATCTGGGAAACACTTTGTCTGCCTTTTGATTCTAAATTCAAGCTTTGCTGAATAGAGTAATCTGGGTTGTAAGTGCTTGTTTTTCATCATTTTGCATACTTCTTGCCAGTACCTTCCAGCATGGAAAGTTTCTTTTGAGAAAACAGCAGTCTATGGGAACTCCTTGCAGGTAACTACCTGCTTTTCTCTTGCTGCTTTTAAGATTGTCTCTATCTTCAACTTTGGCATTTTAATTATGGTGTGTCTTGGTGTGGTTCTGTTTGCATCCTTCTTGTTTGGGACTCTCTGTGCTTCCTGGACTTGTGCTAGAACAGAAATGGAAGTTTTCAATTTCTTGCGCTTTCTCTTCTCCTTCTGGCACCACTGTGATTCAAATGTTGATACATTTGAAGTTGTACCAGAAGCTCCTTACCCTATCCTCATTTTTTGGATTCGTTTTTCTTCTTGCTCTACTGATTGAATGTTTTATTCTTCTTTTTATTCTAAATCATTGATTTGATTCTTAGCGTCATCCACTCCACTTCTGATTCCCTATAAATTTTTATTTTACTTAGTGTAACCTTCATTTCTGCCTGGTACTTTTTTTATGACTTTGAAGTACCCAATGAGTTCTTTGTGCATCCTAATAACCAGTGTTTTGAGCTCTGCATCTCATAGATTGCTTATCTCCATTTTGTTTAGCTCTTTTTCTAGAGTTTTGTTCTGTTCTTTCCTTTGGACCATATTTCCGTTTCTCCTCATTTTGTCAGCTTCCTGGTGTTTGTTTCTATGTGTTAGGTAGAGCTGCTTTGAATCCCTGTCTTAGTAATGTGGCCTATTATAGAAAAGCACACCCATAATTTGGATGGAGCAGACCCTTAGGTAAATGCCAGGACAGGGCAACCAGGTTGATAGAGTCTCAGATGTGGTGTTGCTGCTCTGTGGCTTTGTGTGGAGGGGGGCTCAGAAAAGGGACAATGGCTACTGCCTGGCCTCTGGAGTGTTATCTGGAAGGAAGCTGTTCCCTGGCACTCACCCTGATGTCACACACTTCAGTTTCTTTTTGTATGCCACTGATGCCCTTCCAGCTGCTGCCCTGGTGCTGGAGCCCAGAGAGAGTGTGTCTGCATAAGTCCTACGTCCATTGTGGGCCCTTTAAGAGGAGACACCTGGGAATCCTACAGCTTTTTTTCTGCCACCCCAACCCCCACTGGTTTTTATAGCTAGAAGTTATGGGGACTTATCTTCCTTGCACTGGAACCCTGGGCTGTGTTGTCTGGTATGGGGCTGGGATTCCTTGCACCTGAGGTATCCCTCCCAATTGTTAACCACCACAGGTGAGTGTGGGACCACCTATTCCATGTCTTTGTGTCTGCCCTCTTACCCATCTGGATGAATGTGACTTCTTTATTTCTTGGTTGTGGGACTTCATGCAGCTTGATTTTCTGACAATTCTGGCTGATATGTATTTTGTAGCTTAGTTGTAGTTTTTGCTGTGGTTGTGTGAGGAGGCGAGTATGTTTACCTATGCCTCCATCTTGACCACCCTTCCTTTTCATCACTTTTAATACTTCATGACAATTTCTTCTGGGAGCTCCTTTGTAGTTAACTATTTGTTGTTGTTGTTGTTGCTTTTAAGATTCTCTCTTTGTCTTTAACATTTACCATTTTAATTATGATGTGTCTTGGTTGGGCCTCTTTGGGTTCATCTTGTTTGGGACTTTCTGTGCCATCTAGACTTGTATATATATTTCCTTTGCAAGTTTAAAGAAGTTTTTAGTCATTATTTCTTCACATAGGTACTCGATTCTTTGTTCTCTTTTTCTTCCAGTTCCTCTATGACACAAATGTTATGTTTGATATTATCCTAGAAGTACCTTAAACTATCCTTATTTTTAAAAATCTTTTTTTTGTGCTGTTCTGATTGGGTCTTTTACTACTTTGTCTTCCAAATCACTAGTTTTATCCTCTGCTTCATCTAATACAATGTTTATTTCTTCTAGTATATTCTTCATTTCAGTTAGTGTAGTCTTCATTTCTGACTGATTCTTTTTTATGGTTTTCATGTCCTTTTTAATGCTACTGTCTCTTTTTTGAAGTTTTCACTGAATTCATGTATTCTTTCCCTTAGTCCATTGAGCATCCTAATAACCAGTGTTTGTGTGTTTATTTTTTTAAATATATTTCATTGATTATGCCATTACAGTTGCCCCATTCCCCCCTCCCCCCCCAATAACCAGTGTTTTAAACTCTGTATCTGGTAGATTGCTGGCCTCCATTTTGTTTAGTTATTTTTCTGGAGTTTGCTCCTTTTCTTTCATTTGGGGCATGTTTTTTGCCTGCTCATTTTGGCTGCCTCTCTGTTTGTTTCTATGTATTAAATATATCTGCTACATCTCCCAGTCCTGGCAGGATGGCCCTATGTAGAAGGTGTCCCTGGAGCCCTGCGGTGCAATCTTCCTGATCACGTAAGCCAGGTGTTCTAGGAGTGTTCCTTTTGTGGGTTGTATTTATTCCTCTGTTGGAGTGGAGCCTTGATTATTATTGCCACATCTGTAGGTGCAATGGATCCTCAAGCTGATCAGCTATGAGGATTGACCTTGAACAGAGCCTACAAGTTGCTATCCAGAGGCTGACCCCAAAGAGCATGATTTTCTCCACTGGGTTCTGTTTGCCTGCTGAGACTGCCATTTGGGTGGGCTGCTTATGTAGCTAATGGGGTGGTGGTCTATTGTGGTCTGAAGCTGGCCACCAGGTTTGTTGCTTTTAGGGCCTCTTCTGAAGGGCTCCAGTGCAGGCCACATTTAGCCACTGGCTGTGACTGGGACAAGGCCCCCTGATAGGAGCTACAAAAAATCCTCAGTTTGTAGCTGCCTATGCTGGGCCTGCAAACATGTGGGAGAAACCACACTGCAAACCAAGGCCAGCTGCCACCAGTACCAGGCATGGGACTGCTCAGCAAAAGGCATCAGGTACCTGGAGGTCTACCACAATCTGACAGTTGCCTATAAGGCTCAGTCACTGAAAAAAGCCTCTGGTGTTTTATAAATTTGGTGAGGCAGGGCCTCAAGGAGTCACCAGGTTGATGTGAGTGCTGTTCACCCTGTTAATCCAGATTCAAATTTGGCAAAAGTGTTGAGCCTTGGGGCACTAAGGAAAAGGCGTAAGATACACCAAGGTCAGCCGCTGCCCACCTGGGCCCTGACTACCTTTGAGTTTATTTTTAAGGAAGACTATAGTGTGGGCCAAGTCTGGCTGTCTGCTGCTAAAAGAACCTCTTGAGTTCTGTGAGTTGTGTGGGGTGGGTCATTGGAAGTGATTAGGGTATTGCATGTGGAATTCACAGGCTCATGTAGATTCAGATTTGGTTGTGGAGGGGAGGGCTAAACATAGGAATGATTGCACTCCCCTGTCAGCTCTATTGGAGGAGGGCTGAACATATAAATAGTGGTAGTTGTACCTCCAGCTTTTGTCCTGAAGCCACACAACTCAGATTCTCCCTGTACATCTTTGGCACCTCCTGAACCACTGTCCTTTTGCTTGAGCCCAGAGTAAGTGACTGAGAACCAGTGAGTCTGTGGGCAGGCCTGTTAACGGGATGCTTGGGTTTGTAGCTGCCTTCTGTCCCATCCAGTAAGATGGCATCTTTATCCATTTTCACAGCCGGATCCTGTGGGAGCTCTTCTTTCTGACACTGGTGACCCTGGCTGGAGACCCTGATGTGGGCTGGGACCCCTTGCTCCTCAGTGGATAACTCTGAAGCTGAGATAGTCTTCCCAATTCTCAACCACCACATGTGGGGGTGTGACCAGCTTGTTTCACATCTCCGCCCCTTCTACAAGTTTCAACGTAGCTTCTTTATATTTTTAATTATAGGACTTCTCTTCACCTACCCATCAGATGGTTCTCCAGGTTGGTTATTCTATAATTTAGTTGTAATTTTGCTGTGGTGATGCGAGGAGGAAAACACAACATTTTCCTACTCTGACATCTTGATTGAAATTCTAGTCTTGAAAATTGTACATTTTAAACTTGAAAATTGTAGTTTAAATTTGTGCAGTTTATTACAAGGCAATTATACCTCAATACATTGTTTTTTTAATTAAAACAAAACAAATACACTTTCAGACAAAAATTAAGACAATTCATTGCCAGCAGATTTATGCTATAAGAGATGGTAAACAAAATTCTACAGGTAGGAGAAAAATAACACCAGATGGGAAATTTGGACCTGCACAGAGGAGTAATGAGCAAGAAAAATAAGTATGTAAACAAATGTAGAAGACTTTTTCTCATTTAAAAAATATCCTGAAAGAATAATTTTAAACAGTAAATTACTTTACTCTTTAAAGTAAAAGTAATGACAATATGCTGAGATGTTTACACATATGTAGAAGTAAAATATATGACAATTGCACAAAGGATGAGGAGGAAGTAAAAGTGACCTTTTGTATGGCTCTTAACCTTGTATGTGAAGTAGTATATATTTCAAGGTAGACTTTGCTAATGCAAAGAACTATATTTGAAAGCCGAGAGAAATGACTCAAAAGAAATAAACCAATGGAGTACCATCCCATAAACTGGAAGTTTATGGGTTTGATTCCTGGTCAGGATACATGCCTGGATTGAGGGTTGGTCCCCAGTTGGGGTGCATGCAAGAAGTAACTGATTAATGTTTCTCTCCCCCCCACCTTCTTTCCCCCTCTCTAAAATCAATGAGCAAGTCCTTGAGTGAGGATTTTTAAAAATAAATAAATAAACTACTTAATCCAAAGAAGAAAAACAGAAGGAGAAAGAAACAAAGAATATATGAGATAAAAAGAAAAAATTGCAAGATGGTATATTTATACTCAATTGTATTGATAATTACATCAATTGTAAATATTCTACATAGTCCAATTTAAAGGCAGAGATTGTCATATTAGATAAGAAGGTAAGTTTCAACTTTATGCTATCTATAAGATGCATACTTTAAATAAAAATGCCCTTCAGAGTCTAAACTTGAAAGGATAGAACATGGTATACTATGCTAATATTAATTCAAATAAAACTGGAGTAACTAAATAACCTTAAGAAAGTAGACTTCAGAACAAGGAAAGCCACCAAAAATAAAAAAGATAGTTTCATAATGATAAATGCATGACTTCATCAAGAGGATATAAAAAGTCTAGTAAATGCATAACTAGATCCCATTCCCATTAACCTATTCTAGGACAACACTTCAACAAATATTATCTCTCCGATAGCACCAATTTTTCTTCTTTACTGCAACTTCTGTATTAGGATACAAAGAAGCTGTTATTTATCCTGTTGTTTAAAAATCCATTATCTCTTGACTCAATCCTCCTTCAATTAATGCTCAACTCCCATTTGTCTTTATGTAAAATTTTATTAAATGTCATTTATACTTAATTTTTTAATTTTTTTCTTCCATTCTTTTTCCAATTCATGTATAGTTGGTATACAGTATTATATCATTTTCAAGTGTACAATATGATTCGACATTTAAATACCTTACAATGTGATCGCCCCATTAATTCTAGTGATCATGTGTCACCGTGCGAACTTACCACAGTATTACTGACTGTGTTCCCCTTCACCGTTTCCACCCATCCTCCCATCCTTACCTCCTCCGTAACTGTCTCTTTGGTTTCTGTTTCTGTGTCTCTTTTTGTTTTGCTTTGTTTGTTGGTTTATTTGTTTTGCTTTTTAGATTCCACATGTCAGTGAAACTATATGATGCTTGTCTTTCTCTATCTGATTTATTTCACTTAGCACACAAATACGACTACATACCACAAAGTAGTGCCAATGCCTTAACCACATACCATACGCATGTTTCCAGGCACAAGGGCCTCTTCCACCGTGTCACGGGGAGTGCTGACCTTCTCCCCTGCCATACAACACTCTCCCATTCACTTTTTTTTAAGCTTCCTGATAGATCCATAAGTTTATTGTTGGATGAAAATATTTCCTGGTCATAGATCCTATGCTGTAGCTCTCCTTGTCCAATTATTGACCCAGTCTGTCTGGTCCTAGGCTCTCTTCCATTTTGACAAGATGACTTTGAGCCAGGGAGACTTCCCACAGGCTTTTCCAAAGTGTGGCCCAAGTATCAGGGAAATAAACTCCAGTTCCTGGTAAAAACCCTGGAGCAACCGGGGTTCTTCAACTTAGCACACCTGGCTCTTCTGGAATCTGTCCCAAGGGAGAAGTTAGAATCCATTCAACAAAGTGAAGAATTCAGGGGCCACACTGCCCAACAGTCTTCACTGTGCCCCCAGACTCCCAGCTTGGTCATCCAGCCAAAGGTCTGCCACATCCCTCTTCACTGGCGTGCCTGCCAGCTGATCCTGCCTGCCCTGAGGTCCCGGAAGGAGGAGCTCAGCTTGGCTCAAGCTTCCTGGCTACTTTGAGTGTTCTCTGAACCATCTGAGCTTAGACATGCCAAGTCAGGATCTCACTCGCTCTTATACCCATTCCAATCAGAGCTTTGCCTAACAGCTGTACTAAAACTGTTTTGTCAAAGTCACCAATGTTCTTCACTTCACTAAATGTAACACTCAGATCTCAGGTCTATTGTTAGGTCTAACAATAGCATTTGACATAAGTGATCACTCCCTTCTCCTTCACAGGCTTTCCTTCTTGACTTCCACGAGTCCATACTTTCTTGGTTTTCTGTCTTGTTTCCGCTTCTGGTTTATTCCTGACTTCGTAATATTACAGTGCTCTAGGAATCAGATCTGTGTCCTCTTCTCTTTTATATCTACACTCAATTCCTTGGCAATTTCATTGAGTCTTGCAGCTTTAAATGCAATATATGTGTTTGCTAATAACTTGTAAATTTGTATCTCTAACCTAAATTTCTCACTTGTTATAGGGACTTAAATATTTAATGACCTATTCATCATGTCTGATGATGTTTAATGAGAATCTCAAACTTAATATATCAAAAACTGAAAGAAATCTATTCCTCCCCAGCCTTCTTCATGTGAGTAGTGATACCTCTGTTCTTTCCAATGCTTTCCCACATCCTTAATGATCTCCATTAAGTCACTTTTTCTGTTATATATTACAGCCAATCTGGCAGCAAATTCCATCAGTTCTACTTTCAACATAATATATCTAGAAGTCAACCATACCTTAACATCTCCACTGCTATCATTTGGTCCAAGTCATAATCATCTCTCACCTAGATTAATGCAATAGCTTTTAACTAATCTCCCTGAATTCACCCACAATGCCCTTCCATTCATTTTTAACATCAGTAGCAAAACCGATTTTTTCAAAATCTAAGTTATTTTATTCCCATTTACTCAAAACTCACCCCTAGATCTTCATATCACTTGGAGTAAATCTATTAAATCACATTCACTTAAAAATATCTACTTTGGGCTCTGCTTCTAGGAAACAAGCGACATAAGAAAAGCTGTCAGTGTGGAAATACACATTAGCATAAGGGGACATTGAGAAGAGAAGAGGGGGTGATGTCTGCATCACACCAGCATAAGACATTCCTCATTTTGTCCCACCCTTTAACAAATGACAGTTGAGGGTCACTACAGCCAAGTAACCTTGGAAAAGTCTCATTTGTGGGCAGACAGATCTGGGTCTCGGCTGTGGTCCCTGTAGTAGCCCGTGAAGTGGCTCCTCTTGATTATGCTCTGGGAGCCCCTGGTGAACACAGGCTTAGGACAGTTACTCACAGAGGAGAGAGCCTTTGTCCAGGTTTCCAGAGGAGAAGCTCCAGCACTCCATCGGAGCAAAATAATATGATTTAGAATGCACTGGAGAAGGTAAGAAGAACAGTTTGACTTTATCTACTTGACCCCTCCCCCAAGGCGACACAGCTTAGGGCCAAGAAGGAAGAAAGATCTTGCCTAGCCCTTGATTTATCCTGCAGGTACAAGGGAGAGGATGGGAGTGAGCACCCTACTTCCCCAGCTGTGCCTGCCAGATGGGTCTATTTCTTTCTTGCCCCATCCAGAATCTAAATTGGGAGCTCTATAATTTGGAGAGTGTGAAGAGGTTGTGTGGAGAGCAGATAGAACTCATGGAGGACATTAAAGGTGCATATATCCTAACTGCCTCATGGATTCGTTCCATCAAGAAGCATGCCCACAAGCTGCTGGGAGTGCCTCACCACGCGTCAACTCCAACTGGCCCATGGGCACCCACAGTGCTATGTATGCCTCATATCCCTCTCCCCTACACACTCCCCTCCCCCTGCCCCATGGCCAGCTTCATGTGTATGATTCTGACAATGGCATAGTGGGTTATGGCAGACTGCCAGTAAGCATACACAAAAAGTTGGCTCAATTTGCAGGCCAGGGAGAGAACGCACACTTGAGTTTTGGGGCCACGTGTGGGAAAACAATAGAAAGGCTATGAGCACCGAGTCTGGTGCAATGCAGGATCCAGGGAAGGCATACAAGTTCCGAAGTTCTGCCACAAGAGGGAGCAAGAAGCGTGGAGCAAGCTGGTGTGTGGTCGTAGAAAGTCTGAGAAAGCCTCAGAATCTCTAGCAGGGCTTATGGAAGCTCTCTCTCCCAAATGCAGTTAGTAAAAACTGCAGGAGGAGCCTAAGAAGACATGGATGCAAAACTTCAAGGTACAAGAAAAATCAAGTAACATGGCAAAGTAACATGGCAACACCAAAGAATCCCAATAATTTGGTAACTGAACCCAAAGACAAAGAGATCTGATCTATAATTTGCCTGATAAAGAATTCAAAATAGCTGTTTTAAGGAAACTCAGTGGGCTACAAGAAAACACAGAAAGATGATTCAACAGGAAATCAGGAAACAATACATGCACCAAATGAGAAGTTTAGTGAAGATATGGAAATCATAAAAAAATAAAGAGCTAAGCACATATGCAAATAAATAAAAGTGATATATCACATTTATACAATGAAAGATAAAAATCTTATGATTTTCTCAATACATGCAGAAAAAGCATTTCACAAAAGCACAATATTGTTTCACAATAAAAACACTCAATAAAACAGGTATTAAAGGGACATACCTCAATATAATAAAGGCCATGCATCAAAAACCTACAGTTAACATTATATGCAATGGTGAAAAGTCAAAAGCTTTTCCTCTAAGATCTGAAACAAGACAAAGTTGCCTACTAATCACTACTCTTAATTTTGGTGAATACTGGGAGTCCTAGCCAGAGCAACAAGGGTAGAAAAAAAAGGTATCCAAATTGGAAAGAAAGAGGTAAAATTGTCTTTGTTTGCCAATGATATAATATTTATTTTACATAGAAAATCCTAAAGACTCCACCAAAAACTATTAGAACTAATCAACAAGTTCAGAAAAGTTGCAGGATACAAAATCATCATACAGAAATCAGTTGCATTTCTAGCCACTAACAATGAAATATCTGAAAAGATATTTTTTCTGCCTCTCTTTCTTTTTTCTCTCCTTCTGGGATTCCAAGTATATATGTATTGGTATGCATAATGTCCCAAGTATATATGTATTGGTATGCATAATGACCAATACCATGGGCCATTGGTATGCTTAATTCTCTCTTTCTTTTTTCTCTCCTTCTGGGATTCCAAGTATATATGTATTGGTATGCATAATGTCCCACAGGTGTCCAAAGCTCTGTTCTTTTTTTTCTCCCATCCTTTTTTCTCTGTTATTCAGATTGAATAATTTCTATTGGTCTATCTTCAAGTTTAGTTTCTTACTTCCACTATTTCAAAATTTCACTCTTGAGACCATCTAGTGACTATTTTATTTTGGTGATCATGACTTTGATTCTGCAGCTTATATTTGGTTCTCCTTTTACACCCTCAATTTCTTTAGTGATATATCCTGGTTGTGAATCATACCACATTTTTCTTTAAAATTGTTTAAGCATAGTTTCATTTAATTCTTTTGACATATTTGTATGTAAGAGCAGATTTGAAGTCTTTGCTGCTAAGGTCAACATTAGAATCAGTTTCTATTGACTGTTTCCCCAATCACACCCTGTGATCACATTTCCTATTTCATTGCATGTCTCAGAATTTTGTTGTAGAAATTAGACATTTTAAATAAAATACTGTAGCAGCCCAGGATTCTGATATGTTGATATCAGAAGCTTGGTATTGTTTTAGTAATTTGCCTGGATTTAATATGAGGACTCTCCTCTGCAATGTGTAGCTTCTACTGTCTCTTCTCAGTTTTTTGTTATTATTGGGTTTTTCTGTTGTTGTTTTATACCCTTCTGTTTATTATTTTATTCTGATTTCCTGGGAATCACATCTGTTTGTGCATACTTAGTGGTTAGCCAATAATCACTCACAAGTTGTGTTCAAACACTCCTGGCCCATAAAGCTTCCACTCTCTGTCAGTGGAGCTGGGTGTGGACTGGACATTATGCGCAAAATTCAGGCATTTCTAAGTCTGCTTCAACTTTTGCTTTCTAAAGGGCTCTTTTGAGCTTCATGAAACAGACATATAGCAATCTCAGTCAGCCTGGGGTGTATAGAGAGTTTGTCTAATACTTTCTGAGGCTCTCATTTCCAGTAACTCACTCTACATTTTTGGCTGGTTTGCCACTAACTCTGACCAGACCACACCTTAATCTAGCAGAGCTACAGATTTTTCCTGTTTGTTTTCTACCAAGTTCGCTACTTACACTGTCAGTGTCTCTGAGCATGAATCTTTGTTCTCTTCTCTCAGTCAAATCAGTCCTCTCTAGCTGTGAAGCTGCTGGTTTTTTTCAGCCAGCTCTATCCTGGAAAAACTACATTTCCCACCAGCTGAGCTGGAGAGGATGGGAGCAGCCCCTGGCAAGAAGGCTGCAGCTCCCACTGTTCTTACTCAAAGTGCTAGCAGTTTTTCATCAATGCAAACTTCTTAATTCATTGTTTGCTTTTAGTTAACTTCCAGAGCCCTTAAGTGATTCTTTCCTTTTAATAGTTTTCTCTAGTTTTATACTAGTTTTTATACAGAAAAGTTTCTAATCTCTGTGTTCCATCATAGTTGAACATCCTGCCTCAAAAAAGTACTTTACTACAACACTTGGCTAAATCAGTATACAGAATGTACAGATTGTAAATACATAAATGATTTTATCTCTGAAGCAGATTATAAACTATGCTCATTTTAATGTCACTTTAGTTTTTTCTGAAGTTAAAAATAGTTTGTTATTTCATTTGCCTAAATTAAATCTTTCAGGCCATCATCTCAATAGAGTTTTACTATAATCAAATGTGTCAGATAAACTACCACTTTTTCCCCTGGATGTATTCTTCTTAGAGCCTTTCATTCTTTTATTCCAATTCAACTGTTTTTCTTTGGGTCTGTTACAGAGCTATTATTATTTCCTTTGTCTCTTTGAAAATTTCCTTTTTCTCTTTTGACTGTGTTGGGCACTTTGTTTTATGGGTAAAATGTATGTGTCCTGGAGACGAGGTAAAGTTGTGACCTAAAACAAGGGCTCTGGAGTTAGACTCCCTTAGTTCAAATTCCAGCTCTGTATGATTAGCGGCGCCATCATAGAGATACTGCTTACCTACACCTCAATATTCCCATCTGTAAAATGGCAGTGAAAAGAACATACTGCCTCTTCAGTTGTCCTGAAGATCAAATGAGCTTGATCATATTAACTGATATCATCTTCGTGGAGCAGGTTTTGGTGGAGCATGTGGAGTTTTTTGAGAAATGTGTGAGAGTATAATTTTTGAGACTTTCATAGTTAATAATTTTACTAACACTTGGTTATCAGAATGGGTATAGAATTCTAGGTTAATAATTAGCTTTCCTCAGAATGTTAAAGTAATTGTGCTGTTGTCTCATAGCTTGCAGTCTGATGACATTCTGATTGCCATCCTTTTGTGTTATTTGGTGCTTTTGGGGAAGTTTTTAGAATGTTTTATTCTTCGTGTTTTGAAATTTATCTGATATGCCTTGGAGTATTTCTTATTTTATTAATTGTGCTGGCTACTGCATTTACCCATTACTCCAAGATTTTTTTGTTTGTGTTAGTTCTGTGATAATTACCTCCCCTGTTCTCTTTTTCTGTTCAGGCTTCCTGCAACTTGTATTGATTAGCAATTCAAGCCAGGGATTGAGCCTCTATGGATATCTTTTTACTCCTATTGTCTCAATGAAAAAAAAATCTCATTCTGAGAGAGTCCTTTTCCAATCTTTCTATTGAATTATTTTTATATTAATGCTATCATTTCTTTCATCTACAAGAGCTCTTTTTAAATTTTCTTATTTTTTAATTTTATAGAACTTTCTGTTTTGTTTCATGGATGCAATATCTCTTATCTTTCTGATGATGTAAATGCTTTTATTTTCTCTTACTCCATGAATTATCTGTGGGGCTTTTTTTCTGAGTTTTTTTCTCTTGTCTTGCTACTGGGCCTCTCAAACTGGAGGCTTTCTCAAATATTTGGTGATACTTAGCTCCTCTTTGTCATATAACATTGGAGCACAAAAATTTCAAAGACAAGACCTGCTGACTGAATAGCAAGAAGACTTTTTAATTATATGATCCCCAAATATCAATATAGCTCTTTTATTTGAGGTAAATTGATATCACAATAGTTAGCTTAGCTAGGATATGCTAGGTTAGCTGCAGTAATAAGTAAATTTAAAAAAATCAATGGCTTAACACAATAAATATTTACCATTCTTACTGTATGTCCAATGATGTTTGATGGTGAGCTTAACTCCAAGTAGAAAATTGTTCCAAATCATCTTATAATACAATATTACATCATAATACTCCAAATGTTTGTCACAGCAGGGAAAAAGAAAGCGTAGAAAATTTTGAATTGGCGCTTGAATGCCTCCACCCAGACTACACATGACCTCTTCTCATATGTCATTGACTGAAGCAAATCCCGTGTTCACTAACTTCAAGGTGGGACAGTGCAGTCCTCCCAAGTGTTCAAAAGGAAAGAAGAACTAGCAGTACTTAAGAGCAGCACTAAGGTTTACCACATTGACTGAGAGACTCCCTTAACAGTATTTCTTTTTTTTCTCCACTAATTTTTTTAATTTTTTAATTTAAATTGTTGTTCAAGTACAGTTTTCTGCCTTTTACTCTCACCCCAGGCCACCCCCCAGACCTCCCCACCTCCCTCCCATTTCCACCCTGCCTTGTCTTGTCCATGTGTCCTTTATACTTGTTCCTGCAAACCCTTCCCCTTTTCTCCTGAAATTCCCTCTCCTCTAGTCACTGTCAGCCTGTTCTCCATTTCGGTGTCTCTGGTTATATTGCTTGTTTGCTTTTTTTGCTTAGGTTCCTGTTAAAGGTGAGATCATATGGTATTTGTCTTTCACTGCCTCCCTTATTTCGCTCAGCATAATGCTTTCTAGTTCCATCCATGCTGTTGCAAAGGGTGGGAGCTCCTTCTTTCTTTCTGATGCATAGAATTCCATTGTGTAAATGTACCACAGTTTTTTGATCCATTCATTTACTGATGGGCACCCAGGTTGCTTCCAGCACTTTGGCTATTGTAAATTGTGCTGCTATGAACATTGGGATGCATAGGTTCTTTTGGATTGCTGCTTCAGGGTGCTTAGGATATAATCTCAGCAGTGGAATTGCTGGGTCAAAAGGCAGTTCTATTTTTAGTTTTCTGAGATAATTCCATACCGTTTCCATAGTTGGTTGTACCAGTCTGCAATCCCACCAACAGTGAACTAGGGTCCCCTTTTCTCCACAACTTCTCCAACACTTGTTGTTTGTTGCTGTTTATGATGGCCATTCTGACTAGTGTGAAGTAGTATCTCACTGTGGTTTTAATTTGCACTTTTCTTATAGCTAGCGATAGTGAGCATCCTTTCATGTGTCTCTGGTTCCTCTGTATGTCCTCTTTAGAGAAGTGTCTGTTCAAGTCCTTCGCCCATTTTTTAATTTTTTTTGTCTTGTGAGTTCTTTGTATATTTTGGAAATCAAATTGTTGTCTGCGGTATCATTGGCAAATATATTTTCTCATATGTTTGGTTCTCTTTTTATCTTAATACTGTTTTCTTTAGCTGTGTAGAAGCTTTTTATTTTGATGAGATCCCATTTGTTTATTCTTTCCTTTATGTCCCTTGCTCTAGAGGACATATCAGTGAAAATGTAGCTGTGTGAAATATCTGAGATTTATCCTACCTATGTTCTCATCTAAGACTTTAATGGTGTCACAGCTTATATATAAAACTTTTATCTACCTTGAATTTATTTTGTGTATGGTGTAAGTTGGTGCTAGAGTTTCATTTTTTCTGCACATAGCCGTCCAGCTCTCCCAATACCATTTGTCGAAGGGGCTATTTTTACTCCATTTTATGTTGCTGCCCCCTTTGTCAAATATTAATTGACTGTAGAGACGTGGGTTTATTTCTGGGCTCTCTGTTCTGTTCCATTGGTCCATGTGACTGTTTTTATGCCAGTAATAGGCTGTTTTGATTACAGTGGCCTTGTAATACAGTTTGGTATCAGGTATTGTGATCTCTCCTACTTTGTTCTTCTTTCTCAAAATTACAGCAGCTGTTTGGGGTCATTTATGGTTCCATATAAATTTTGAAGTGTTTGTTCTATGTCTGTTAAATATGCCATTGGTACTTGAATAGATATTGCATTGAATCTGTAAATTGCTTTGGGTAGAATGGACATTTTGATGATATTAATTATTCCAATCCACGAACATGGTATATGTTTCCATTTGTTTGTGTCTTCCTTGATTTCTTTCTTTAGTGTTGTGTATTTTGCTGAGTACAGGCCTTTAACCTCCTTGGTTAGGTTTATTCCTAGATGTTTTATTTTTCTTTTTGCTATATCAATGGGATTTTTTTCTTGATTTCTGCTTCTGCTGTTTCATTGTTGGTATACAAAAATGCCTTTGATTTCTGGATATTGACTTTGTATCTTACTGTTTTGCCTAGTCATTTATTAAGTTGAGCAGTTTTTTGGCCAAGTCTATAGGATTTTCTATGTATACTATCATGTCATCTGCAAACAGTGACAGTTTTCTTTCCTCCTTTCTGATTTGGATGCCTTTTATTTCCTTTTCTTGTCTGATTGCTGTGGCTAAAACTTCCAAAACTATATTGAATAGAAGTGGTGAAAGTGGACAACCTTGTCTTGTTCCTGATTTTAGTGGAACAGATTTTAGTTTTTGCCCATTGAGTATGATGTTGGCTATAGGTCTCTCATATAGGGCCTTTATTATGTTGAGGAATGCTTCCTCTATTCCCACTTTGCTGAGTGTTTTGATCATAAATGGGTGCTGTACCTTGTCAAATGCTTTTTCCACATCTATTGGTATAATTATGTGATTTTCATCTTTGCTTTTGCTTATGTGATGTATTACATTTACTGATTTGTGAATATTGTACCATACTTGCATCCCTGGGATGAATCCCACTTAGTCATGGTGTATGATCTTTTTAATGTGTTGTTGGATGTGGTTTGCCAATATTTTGTTGAGGATTTTAGTGTGTATGTTCATCAGTGATATTGGCCTGAAGTTTTCTTTCTTTGTTGTGTCTTTATCTGGTTTTCGGA
>PVKM010006498.1:0-43988 GCA_004027735.1 Carollia perspicillata | reverse complement strand
TCCAAGACTGCTCTATCCAGCAAAGCTTTCATTTTGAATGGAAGGGCAGATAAAGTGCTTCTCAGATAAGGTCAAGTTAAAGGAGTTCATCATCACCAAGCCCTTATTATATGAAATGTTAAAGGGACTTATCTAAGAAAAAGAAGATAAAAAACAGGTAAAGTAAAAATGACAGCAAACTCACAATCATTTAACAACCACACCTAAAACAAAAACAGAAACAAACTAAGCAAACAACCAAAACAGGAACAGAACCACAGAAATGGAGATCACATGGAGGGTTAGCAACGGGGGAGTGGGAGGAGGAGAGAGGGAGAAAAGTTTCAGAGCATAAGTAGCATAGATGGTAGGTAGAAAATAGACGGGGAGGGCAAGAATAGTATGGGAAATGTAGAAGCTAAAGAACCAAGGACACATGGACATGAACTAAAAGGGGGGAATGTGGGTGGGAGAAGGTGTGCAGGGTGGAGGGGAATGAAGGGGGGAAATGGGACAACTGTAATAGCATAATGAATAAAATATATTAAAAAAAAAAGAAAGAAAATCGCAAAGAATACACAAGAAAGGTACTAGAGCTAATAAATTCAGCAAAGTTGCAGGCTTTACCTGCAGTGTATTCTTAATTATGACACCCAAAGCATGAACAAAAAAGGAACAGAGAAATTTGAATTCAACCTAATTAAAAACTATTGTTTTTTAAAGGCCATTGACAAGGATTAGAGGAATAAGACCCATTGTGCACTGCTGCTGGGAATGTAAAATGGTGTAGTAGCTGTGGAAGTCAGTATGGCAGGTCCTCTAAGAGTTAAACATGGAATTATCACGACCCAGTAACCCTCAAAAGAACTGAATTCAGGAACTCAAATATATACTTCCATACAAATTATCATTGCACCATTATTCACAATAGGCAAAAGGCAGAAGCAACCCAAGTGTCCATCAGCAGATAAATGGATAAACAAAATATGGCAAAAACCTAGGATGGAATTTTATCCAGCTATAAAAAAAAGTGAAGTTCTGAAATATGGCACAACATGGATAATCTTTGAAAATATTATGCTAAGTAAAATAAACTGACACAAAAGGACAAATACTGTATTATTTCACTTACATGAACTATCTGGTACAGGCAAATTCATAATGACAGAAGGTATATTAGAGGTTAGCAGAGACTGGGGGGGGGGGCCGGAAATAGGATGGTATTGTTTAAGGAATACGGAGTTCCTGGAGCAATGAAAAGTTTTTGAAATAGATAGTAGTGATGTTTGCAAAAACACTAAATATAATTAATACCACTGAATTAAAATGGTTAAAATGACATTTTGTTATATACATATCAGATTAAAAAGAAATATTAAAAAAAGAATCTAGACACAGACCTTATACCATTCCCCAAAAATAACTAAGAATGGATCACAGAATTAAACATAAAAGGCAAAATTGTAAAACTTCTAGAAGTAACACAAAAATGTAGGTGACCTTGGGTCTAACAATGAGTTTTTAGGTACAACAACAAAAGAATGATCCATGAAAGAAAAAATTGGTAAGATGGATTTCATTAAAATTAAAAACTACTCTGAGAATGACATTGTTAGAGAATGGAAGGACAAACCAAACACTGGAAAAAAATATTTGCAAAAGCCTTATCTGACAAAAGCCTGGTATCCTAAATATACAAAGAACTCTTAAAACAATAAGAAAACCAATAATCTGTCTTAAGTCATTTTAGGGTGCTATAACAAATACCATAGACTGGATTGAATAAAGAACAAATATTTACTAATCACAATACTGGAGGCCGGGGAGTCCAAGATCAGGGGGCTGGGCTGGCCAATTCAGTTCCTGGTAAAAGTTCTCTTGCTTATTTGCAGATGGGTGCCTTCTGGTGGTATATATATATCTTCACATGACAGAGAGATATCTCTAGTATGTCTTTTTATGACAGCACTAATCCCTAATCCCTGGAGCAATGAAATGCATTTTGACAAATGTGTAATGTTATTTATCCACCATTAAAATATCATAGAAAATTGTTTCACTGCTCTAAAAATTGCTCCTCCCTTCCCTTCCACAAACCACTAGCAATTACTGATTTGCTAGTAGCAATTACTAGCAAGGGCTCCACTTTCATGACCTAATTACCTTCCAAAGGTCCTATCCCTAAATATCAACATATTGGTTATTATGGCTTCAACATATACATTTTGGAGGGATACAAACATTTAGTCTACTGCACAACCCCATTTAAAAAGGGGCAAAAGATCTCACCAAAGGAAATGTATGGGTGGCAAATACAAATAAGCATATGAAAAGATGCTCGACATTATATATAATTAAGGTATGATACATCACTACACACCTATTAGAATGGCTAAAATACAAAACACTGACAACACCAAATGTTGGAGAGAATTCTCATTAATACTAGGAATGCAAAGTGGTATAGCCACTTTGGAAGAGAGTTGAGCAGTTTCTTACAAAGTTAAACATAGTCTTACCACATAATCCAGCTATCATCTTCCTTGGTATTTACCCTAATGTGCTGGAAACTTGTGTCGGCAAAAAATGCACATACAAAAGATTATTGAAGCTTTATTATTAATTGCCAAAACTTAGAAACAAACAAGATGTCCTTCAATAGGTGAAATGAATAAACATTCTTTGCTACAGCCAAACAATGGAATTATTAGTCAGCAAAAGAAAAAAGCGAGCCTTCAAATCACAAAAAAAGCCACGAAAAACCCTTAAATGCATATTGCTATTCCATGACATTCTACAACAGACAAAACTAGAGAGATGGTAAAAAAAATCAGTAATTGCTAGTGGTTTGTGGAAGGAAAGGGAGGAGCAATTTTTAGAGCAGTGAAACAATTTTCTATGATATTTTAATGATGAATAAATAACATTACACATTTGTCAAAATGCATAGATTTGAACAACACAAAGAGTGAACTCTAATGCAAACTATGTTTTTTAGTTAGAAATATATCAATATTTATTCAACACTTGCAACCAATGTAGCACACTAATGAAAGATAGTATTAGGGGAAATTGTAAGAAGGGAGGGGCATATGGGAGCTCTATAAATTTCTACTCAATTTTTCTGTAAACCTAAAACTGCTTTAAAACTAAAGTCTATTAATTAAAAAACAAACAACTTTTTATTTATTTTTTTTATTTATTTATTTTTTTAAATTTTTTTAAAAGATTTTATTTATTTATCTTTAAAGAGGAAGGGTTAGGGAGAGAAATATCAATGTATGGTTGCCTCTTGTGTGTCCCCTGCTGGGAACTGGCCTGCAACCCAGGCATGTGCCCTGACTGGGAATCGAACCACGATCCTTGGCTTCGCAGGCCCGCGCTCAATCCACTGAGCTACACCAGCCAGGGCACAAACAACTTTTTAAAGAAAGGAGTAATGTGTTATTTGGAATGTCAATGTCATAAAAGACAGAGAAATGCTGACTAACAAGTCCAGATTAAAGAAACCTAAAGAAACATGGTAATTACATGCAAAAGTGATACTAGATTGAATATTATACTGGAAGAAAAAATACTTTAAAGGAATCTTATTGAAACAATTGACAAAACTGGGAAAAGGGCAATGAATTAGACTAAAATAGTCCATCAGCAATGTTCTAAATTTGGTGACTTCAATGCAGCACAGAAAAAGAATCTCTTTATGCTTAAGAAATACACATGAAAATATTTAGAGATAAAAGACCGTGTTGTATGTAACTTACTCTCAAGTCATTCAGTAAAAGGTTTTATATACGTACATGCATAAAGAGGAACAGAGAACACAGAAATGGTAAAGCAATGGGTTGACTAGTGGCCTCTAAAAATTCATGTCCACTCAGAACCTGTGGATGTTACCTTATCTGGACATAGGTTTCTTCCAGAATAGTCAAGTTAAATTGAGGTTATACTGGATTAGAGATATTTGGACACACACACACACACCCCCGAGAGTCTTGTGAAAGATGGAGGTAGAGACTAATGTTATGCTGCCACAAGCCAAGGAAAATCAAGGACTGCCAGCAACCACCAGAAACCGGAAAGAGGCAAGAGGCAAGGGAGAATCCTTCTAGAGCCTCAGGAAGGAAACAATATTGCCAAAGCCTTGATTTTGGAATTCTAGCTTCCAGAACTGTGAGAAAATAAATTTCTGTTGTTTTAAGCCACCTAGTTTATGGTACTTTGTTATGGAAGTCCTATGGAAACTAACATAGCAAGTAATAGGTGAATCTGGGTGAATATGGGTGTTTTTTGTACTACTCATGCAAAGTTTTTTATCCTCTTAACGGTCTTCCTCAGAACAAAAGTGTTTAACTTTGAAGCAAAGTATTTTTGTAAGTTTGAAATTATTTCCCAAAACGTTAAAGAAGAATTCAATAAGGCCAAGGACTTTTATAGACATTTCTCCAAAGACGAAAGGCAAATGGCCAATAAGCACCTGAAAAGATGCTCAGAATCACTACTCGCGAGGGAAATGCAAATCAAAACCACAATGAGATGCCACGTCCCATTCATTCGGATGGCTATTATTATTATTATTATTATTATTATTAGAAAGAAAGAAAGGGAGGAAGGAAAGAAGGAAGGAAAGAAGAAAGGATGGAAGGATGGAAGGAAAAGAAAAGACGACGACAAATGTTGGTGAGGATAAAGAGAAACTGGGACCCTAGTTCACTGCTGATAGAAATGTTAAGTATTAAGTAACACAGCTACTATGGAAAGTGGTATGCCATTCCTCAAAATTAAACAGAGAATTACACTATGATCGAGCAACTCCACTTCTGTGTATATACCCAAAAGAAGTGAAAGCAGAGACTCAAACAGACTTGTGTACACCCATGTTCACAGCAGCATTATTCACAACAGCCAAAAGGTGAAAGCAACCCAAGTGTCCATTGATAGATGTGTGGATAAAAAGTATGTGTGCATACATGTAGAATATTATGAATATTATTCAGCCTTAAAGAAGAAGGAAATCTGACATACACTACAACATAGATGAATCTTGTGGACATTATGTTAAGCTAGTCACGTATTCCACTTATACCAGGTACCTAGAATAGTCAAATTCAGAGACAGAAAGTAGAATGGCAGTTGCCATGGACTGGTGGGAGAGGGAAAATGGGCGGTTATTGTATATTAGGTAGAGTGTTTCAGTTCTGGAGATGGACAGTGGTGATGACTGCATAACAATGCAAATGTCCTTAATGTCATTGAACGTAACACCTACAGGTTAAAGTGGTCAATTTTATGTTATCTATATTTTACTACAAAATATACAAGATTATTATTTATGTCTGGAGGTGGGGTAGCCTTAACAAGTTGATTTTAAAATTTACGTGGAAATTCGAAGTGTCAATAATAGCTAAAAACTGTTGAGAAACAAGGTGAGAGGAGCAACTCTTAACAGATATAAAAACTTACCTGAACCTGCCCTGGCTGGTGTGGCTCAGTGAACTGAGCAGTAGCCTGCAAACCAGAAGGTCACAGGTTCAATTCCTGGTCAGGGCACTTGCGTGGGTTGTGGACCAGGTCCCCGGTTGCGGGTATGTAAGAGGCTACCAATCGATGTTTCTTTTGCACATCTCCCTCTCTTTCTCCCTCCCTTCTCTCTTCTTACAAATAAATAAAATCTTTAAAGAAAGACTTATCGAAACCTATAGTAACTGAAATAGTGTGATAAGGAAGTAAAGAACACTTCTATAGACTCGCCACCACTAACATCCATCTACCAGGATTTTGCACCCACCTCTCTATCTAAGGCCAACCCACCTATTTGTGCAACAGATCCTATCCCTTCTTTCCTTCTCAAAGGCTTTATTGAAGCAACTCTCTTGTCTATCACCATGTATTTACTCTTAAATAAACTAAGAGTAATAATTTAGGAAATAAAAATATTCACTTACCTTTTTTGAATTTATGTATAGGGAGTTTCTTAAGTTGATCTTTACGAAGTCTGTTTCTTCTAGCTCTATGTCTATCCTGGACAAATTTTGTGATCTAAAAATAAAAGGAAAAAAAGGAATCATATATTAAACATCAAGTAAAGATGGCCATTAAAATATCAAAATATCTTTTAAGTTTCTGGATAGCTGCTGAAAATGAATTTAATTTCTTTTAATCCTAATGGCAATATTAATTAAAACATTAAATTACATTAGTAATTACCCTATTAAATTATCCTTTGAATTTTTATTCATTGATCTAAATTATCTTTAATTTATTCTGACAGAAACATTATAAATAATATGTTTGTCTGAAAAAACACAAATGGTAAATTGTAGGTTACAAAGAAGATGAAGAATGGGAGAAATTCCTGTGATTTAAAAACTAAAAAATTTGGCAAAGATGTGGAGAAAGGGGAACCCTCCCACACTGTAGTATGGAGTTACCTCAAAAAATTTAAAATGGAATTGCCTAATGTCCGAGCGATTCCACTGCTGGGGATTTATCCAAAGAAACCCAAAACACTAATTCAAAAAAACATAAGCACCTGTATATTTATTGTGTATTATTTATAATAGCCAAGATTTGGAGGCAGCCCAAGTGACCATCCATAGATGAGTGGATTTAAAAAAATTGGGACATTTGCACAATGGAACACTGCTCAGTTGTAAAAGAGATGAAAATTTTACCCTTTGCAATAGCACTGATGGACTTGGGGAACATTATGCTAAGTGACAGAAGCCAGTCAGAGAAAGACAAATACCATATGATTTCACTCATATGTGGAATCTAATGAACAAACTGAATTAACAAGCAAAATAGAGACAGGCTCATAGATAGAACAGGCAGACAGCTCCAGAGAGGGGGTTGGGGGTGGAGGGATCAAGCCAAAAAGAAAAAGAACTCATGGACACAGATGACAGTGTGGTGACTGCATGGGGAAGGGGTGGGTAGAGGTGGAAGAAGTATAAGGTGGATAAATGGTAATGAAAAAAGTACAGTAAAAATACATTTTTAAAAATTTACTTAGGAATCACAATATAAAAAAATAAAAATAAAAAACTAAAAGAATTTTCAAACATATACTTATTAGCCATTGTACTTTCAGTTCTAGCAGGAAAATATATAGCATCTCTACTACAAATATTCAGAAATGCTAGATAACATATAAAAGGTTTTTAACTATAAATTACTGTTTGCAAGAATAAAAAGGGCTAGAATCAAATGACAAAGCAACATCCATAAAAAAAAATTTGACAAATTTAACTACCTCAATGTTAAGTACTTCTGTCCTTAAATGACACGATTAAAAGATAAAAAAGACGTCACACGCTGGGAAAAAATATCTGCAAACTGCATATCTGACAAGGGATTTGTATCCTGAGTATAAAAATAACTCAAAACTCAATAAGAAAAGAAGTGACCCAACAGAAAAAAATGGGCAAAATATTTGACTTATAAGGATGACAACTAATCACTTAAAGAGATGCTCAACAAATTAGTCAAGAGGAAACAAAAATTAAAATCACAAATACCACCACACATCTATTAGAATGACTAAAATTAGAAAGACTGACTATACCAAGTATTGCCAAGAAAGCAGAGAAAGTGGCACTCTGGTACACTACCAGTAGTACTGTAAAATGGTGCCACCATGTTGAAAACCAGTCTGGTGGTCTTAAGCACACATTTACCATATGACTCAATCATCCCACTCATACTTATATTTACCCAATAGAAATAAAGGTATATACCACACAACAACTCATATACAAAAGTGCATGTCCAAAGCTCATGCTAGCTTTATTTGTAACAGCCCAAAATAATGAACAACCCAAATGCCCATCAATAGGTAAATAGGTAAACAAAACAGTGGTATGTCCATACAATGGAATATAACTCAGCTACAAAAAGAAATGAGTAATCAATATACTCAATAATATTACTGAAATTAATTCATAATATTACTTTATAGTATTAGTCATAATATTGTTAATAATAATAATCCATAATATTATTGTGAAATTTATTAATTTCATAATAATTATCCTGAGAGAAAAAAGGCACATACATAAGAGTACATAATTCATGATTGCATGTATATAAAGTTGTAGAAAATCTAAACTGACCAAAAAAGCAGATCTGTGGTTGCCTAGGGTTGGGGATAAGTGGGATATTAAGAGGAAATTGGAAGAGGTTAGAGGGAGGGATTACCATCCCTGGTTTCATGAGAAAGGTTTCATGAGAAACCTTTTGAGCTGATCAATATTTCATCATCTTGATTCTGGTGGTGGCTTTGTAGATATACATATGTTAAAAACTTGCCAAATTATATAATTTAAATATGTGAGGTTAATTATACTTTAATCATACATCAATAAAATTGGAGCTAATATATATACAGGGTGGGGCAAAAGTAGGATTACAAGTTGTTCATATGGAAAACACAGTAATTAATAATAATACAAGAAGCTCTTGTGTTTCGCATACTCACAGCTATAAACCTACTTTTGCCCCACCCTATATTTCAAAAAAACTGTTTTAAACATAGTGAAAAAGGACTAGACAAAACAAATGCACAAGCTCAAACAAAAGTACACATATGGAACTCGGTGCAACCTAATTCTTTTACATATATGGGGAATGTTTATAAGAGACAACCAAAAAGCAAGTCTTTGGAAATAACCAAATAATCCATAACATACAATGTTTCATGACCACAGTGCAATTGAATTAGAAGTCAATGGGGAAAAAAGATACAGGAAAAATATGTATTTTGAACAGTTAAAATACTTCATAAGTCACAGAAGAAATCACAATGGATATTTGAGTTTCTGAGGGGCTCTGATAGTCAGCATGCCTCTTCACCTATTGTATTCTAAATAGCTTGAGAAATAAGATGATGAACTGGCAGATGGAGACAAGTGGAGTACCTAATTCAGTGGAGAAAGAGATAGAACTTTTTACTGAACCACCGAATTAGATGGCCTTACCCACCCAGATGTACACAAAGACAGCTCTGGAATGGAGAAGGCTTTCCCTTCACCCTCCCCTAGAATTGCATTACCAGTTCTGGAGGAGACGAAAACAGGTTGGTCACAAGAGAAAAGCAGAGGTGAATCAAGTATGCCCTAATTTATTCTTCCCAAATGTACCACACAGATAAGATACTTCATCTTCCCTAAGACCTACTGAGTGAAAGGGCAGAGATGGGCTAGGAGTTACAGTACTTGAGTTCCCCCTTCACATGGATGGAGCCAGCAGAGTCATAAAGAAACATATGTAAAACAATGAAAAAAATTTTAACAAAGCATTAAAATAAAAATATTCCTTATCAAAATTTATGAGTTACAGCTAATGTGACTGTTAAAAAGAAATTTATAACCTAAATGTATATACTAGCAAGAAAAAAATTTAAAAGCATTCAGCTGAACAAGCTAGAAAAAGAAAATCAATATATCCACACAAAATAGAAGAAAATAAATAATGATGATGATAACAGCAGATATTCATGAGATAAATAAAAAGGAAAGACTTTAGAATATAAGTTCCACTGGAATGTATGTTGCTTGATATCACAGAGTTTTACCTATCTGTTCAATGATGAATCTTTAGACCCTAGAGTAGTGCCTAATTCATTCTAGGTGCAAAATAAATATTTGTTGAACGAAAAGAAAAAAAAACCCTCAATGTCTACTTCTTTGAAAGGCAACAGATAAACTGGCAACACTGTGCAAGACACAGATGGATATGAAGAGAACTCAGTCCATATACAGTAGAAATTCTCTTCAAGTTGCTATATGTGTACATAAATATTATAAATAACTTTTTCCCACTGTATTTGATAACAGACAAAATAATTTCCTAGAAATATAATAAAGAAGTATAAAGTATAAAGAAGTATTAGAATAAAGAAGTAGACAACCATCTGAATGTCCAGTAACTATGAAAATGTCCAGTAGACCTAGATGATTTTATAGGCCAAAAGGCAAGACACAGATGATTCCAATTTCAGAAAAAAAATTTTAGAAATGGAAAATAAGAGAAAGCTTTAATTTTCTTGAACTAGTTTTATTGTTTCTAGTTACATTTATGTTATTTAAAACATTGGGAAATACACATAAAATTTACTATCTTACCCATTTTTAAGTATACAGTTCTGTGGCATTAAGTATACCATCACCACTATCCATCCATAGAATTATTTTCATCTTGCAAAACTGAAATTCCATACCCAGTAAACAATAGTTCCCCATTCTCCTCTTCCTACAGCCCCCAGCAACTACCACTCTACTTTCAGTCTCTGAACCTGACTACTCTAGGTACCACATATAAATAAAATCATACAACATTTGTCTTTTTGTGACTGGTTTATTCACCTAGCATAATGTCCTCTAGGCTCATCCATGCTGTAGCATGCGTCCAAACTTCCCTCCTTTTTAAGGTTGAACAATATTCCATTCTAAGTATATACCACATTTTGTTTATTCACCTATCGATGAACAACTGGGTTGCTTTCACCTTTGGCGATTGCAAATAGTGCTGCTACGAACATAGTTTCAACTCCCACTTTCAATTCTTTTAGTTATATGCCCAGAAGTGGAATTGCCAGATCGTATGGTAATTTATGTTTAAATTTTTGAAGAACTGTCATAGTGACTGCTCCACTTAACATTCCTACCAACAGTACTCAAGGGATTGTTCAGTTCTCAAGATTATTCTAGCTCCATAAAACTAAAACTTTCCCTTACCTAGAAATTCAGATGGCTAATATTTTACTTAGGATTAGTTGCATCTATGCCCAAGTGTAAAACTGGCTGACCCATACTAAAAATCTGAATAACCCAAAATTCAAAGACAAAATTTACATAACATAATCAAATAGTTTATTTCTCAAATACAAGGATTTTTAAATTTTATATAATAAATTAATATAATCCAATTTAATAAAGGTAGAAAACCAATGACATTAAAACAGACAGGGGACATAATTCAGCATCCATTCATGTTTTTTAAAAGGAAATAAAAATTTGGTTTCTTTTATTTCTAATCCTTATACTGTTTTTCATGTTTTACCAGAAAATGTAACATAATACTAATAGAAGTTCCAACAGTAAGCATCCTTTTTCTGTTCTAGACTTTCAAGGGAAGGCTTCTAATAATTTACCACTTAATGATACTCATTTAAAATTTTTAGTTGATAATCTTCATTAGCTTAAAGGTATGTATTTCTATTCCCCATTTGCCAAGAGTATTTTTTATTGGTTTGTTGTTCTAACTTTCTACACTTTTTCTACACTAAAAAACCCAAGAGAATCAACAAATTTGAATGATCAGAATAGAAGAATCCAGCAAACTTATAGATATGATATTATTATATAAAAATCAAACCAATAATGGCAGCTGTCCAATCACCATTTCTAAATAAAACTCTTCAATAAAAGAAACCAGGGCTTTTTGGAGAAATGTCTGATTCTAGGGCTGGACCAAGAAAAATGTAAGGTGAGCCTGAACCTTCTTATAGCACCAGACAGTGAAGAAATACTTAAAAAAAAGATAGGTCAAATCAAAGGGATACAGAGCAAGCCTAATGCAGCTCCAATGGCCAACACTCAAATAATCTAAACAAGAAAAATAAATAATGTAGTATTTTACCCAAGTGTAAAATAAACATACATGAATACTTATTAATGTAAATAAATGAGTGAATAAATAAATAAATGCCAAAAAGAGACAAATCTTCCTTTCAAAATAATTCTAAATAATGTATGTGAATACTCCCTGCTACCCCTGCTGAGGAATTAGTGAAGACTAATTCCTCTCCATCTTCAGGGTGGGCTATACTTACTGCCTCATTTCAACAGTAAGAATAGAATAGAGAAAGAGAAAAATAATAACTTTATAGTGGAGAAACTTGGCAAACACTACCGTAACCAAGGGAGAAAGGCTAACATCATCAGTGATGTTAAGCAGAGATCACATACCCTGAGACATGGTATGATGAAAAGGGCACTTCACCTCTGTTATTCTTTTTGAAAACCCAGAATCCAGTCTAATCATAAGAAAAACACCAGATTGAGGGACATTGTATAGGATAACTGGTCCAGGCTTTTTAAGACTGTCAAGGTCATGAAAAATAAGGACAGACTGAGAAACTGTCATTGATCAGAGGAGATAGGGAAGATGTGATAACTAAATACAGGGGGGTACTCTACACTGGGTAGACTGATGGAAAAACTACTGAAATCCACACAAAGTCTGGGTTTGAACTATTGGTAATGTACCAATCTCAGTTTCTTAGTTTTGTCAAGTGTACTATGATAATGTAAAATGTTAACAATGGGTAACCTAGATGAGAAATGTACAGAAACTCTTTTGCAATTTTTCTATAAATCTTAATGTTATTTCAAAATTACTGAATAAAACTTATTCCAAAATTATTGAATAAAAATCAGCTCTGGCTGGTGTGGCTCAGTGCATTGCGTATCAGCCTGTGTACCAAAGGGTCACTGGTTCGATTCCCAGTCAGGGTACATGCCTGTGTTGTGGGCCAGGTCCCCAGTATGGGGCACACCAGAGCAACCACACATTGATGTTTCTCTCCCTCTCTTTCTCTTTCCTTTCCCTTCTCTCTAAAAATAAATAAATAAAATCTTTTAAAAAATCAATAATGTTCTTATAACCAAGTAATAACCAATTAGAAAATGCAATTTCAAAAAAGTCTAACAAAATACATAAATAAATGAAAAGGAATACCAAAGCATCATAGAAAGACTGTATATTTCAAAGATGCCATTTAATTTTTAAATTGATTTATAAACTCAATATAATAATAAACTCATGAGAAGTTGATATATTTTTTATCAAAAACAAGAAGAATGGTGGGATTGTTTTATATCTTTACAAATCTCTTTAAATATTTATCTTTGTAGAATACGGAGGAATTCTCATAATCTGCTTTTGTCTTCAATTTGTTTTCATACCACATACCACATAGCCCCTAGAAACCTTCACTCTAAACCCTGAATGACAGTGACATAGGAAAATAATATCTTAGCATTATTATGAAAATAATTTTGACTATGCAGACCCACTAAGAGTCCTGGAACCATATTTTGGTCAGCACTGTTCTGGAGAAAAAATGTGCCACTCCCCTTAACATTAAGCCCTCAGGCTATTTTTATATACATTTTAATATGAAAATTTTCATATACAGAGAAGAGTTGAAAGAATTTTTATAATAAATACCCATATAGACACTATCTAGATTCTATAATTAACATTTTACTCGGCTACTTTTTATCACATATCTGTCCATCCCTCTATCTATCCATCAATCAATCTCTTTTTCTCTTAATTTTTTCAAAGTTTCAAGTATCAGTATACGTCCCTCAAAATACTTCAGAATGTACATTACTACTTAGAATTTAGTAGTTTTTTAAATCCTCTTTTCTTTTTAAGTAAAATTTACATACAATGACATGCACAAAACTTTAAGTATACAGTTTGATGATTCAGGCATTAGAACCGCCCAAATCTCTCAAGATAAAGAACATGATTCACACCCCAGACAGTTCCCTCAGACCCATTCCAGTAAATCCCTCACCCCGCCCTAGCCTCCCAGAAGCAATCACTGTTCTGATTTTTTCTACTACCCAAATTATCCTTTGCCTTTTCAAGAAACTGTTACATAAATGGACTCATATAAAAAGCCTTAATGTAATTCTTCTCTTAATGCAATGTTTTTAGAGCCATTTATACTATTTTTAAAAAGTATTTAAAATCAATTTACCTACCATAAAAATGACTATCAAGATGAGACAGATGCCCACTATGATAAGGAAGGGAATTAGGTAGTATTCCAGAGGAAGGCTAAATTCTGGAACTAAGATAATGTGGCCCCTGGAAGAAAACAAGAATTAATAAATAAGAAAGATTGAGTTGCCAAATGATGCTAATCAAAGTCAAATATATTTTTAAAAAGCATTTAGACATTACAATTCAATCCACTAGACACATCACATTTTCTAATATATAATTTCCAATAATTTAAGGGATGATTTTTCCATTTTAGGTCTATTTTACATATTTGCCAAAATTATCTGTCCATATAATTCAAAAAAGCTTTTAGACTGAGTAGTGGAATCAGCCAATCAATACTTACTGTGTCCATCGTAGAAGTACATTATTTACTGAATTTAGTAACCTGGACACAAGTATGCATATTTTATAGGCAAAATCAACATTAAAATAATGGCAATACCTTAGATAGTATGTCAATAACAACCCCACCTCAACCAAATTACTGTTCATCAGTTTCCCCTCTGGAAAAGCCACCGACGATGAAAGTATGCCCCCTCCTCCCTACATGCTTTCATAAACTTGTACCAGAGATGACGGACACACCCCTGTACTCTACATTATCTGTGAGACATGGAATGGAAAACTGGTAAAGGAATTCATGGGAGCTGTAGCTTCCCCTCTATTCTCCATCTTCTCCACTGCTTCCCTGGGGAAGAAAAAACTACAAAAATGCATATTTTGTCAGGGGAGAGGTGGTGAATGCTACATGCCTTATTCCCCTTAATTACTAACATATTATTAGTTACTGTAAGATTACTATTATAAAAATTGAAAGGACTCCTGAAATTAAACTGTACTCAGAGTAGGCACACTGTTTGTGTTGTGTGAGCAAATTTTACATGACAGCAAAACCCTGCATTAGAAAATATCCTCAGTCTAGGAAAGGGTTTGTATACTCATCAGTAACATGACTGATTTCTCCATTGTACTTCTGTGCTACTCAACTAATATAGTGTCAGCAACACTACTTTGTTATCCATGGCTCAGTGATTAATTTAGGCAGCGAAGCCAGGTACTTCATAACACAAGGATTAAATACAAAACAAAAATTCCCAATTTTATAAAAGAAAATAAAAATAGGTTGACTCCTCCCTTGATATAGAGATGCTTAGGACACCACAGTACTTAGGAAAAATACCATGAAAGCAAATTATTTCCATTTCAAAGTGGCTTTTAAAAATCCTTGCCCAAGGATACATTTATTGATTTTAGAGAGAGAGGAAGAAGGAGAGAGAGAAGGGAGAGGAGGAATGCGGAGAGAAACATGGATTTGTTGTTCCACTCATTTGTGTATTCATTGGTTGATTCCTGTATGTGCCCTGACCAGGGATTGAATCCACAACCTTGGTACATGGGGACGACACTTTAACCAACTGAGCTAGCCTCATTGGCTGAACAAATAAAAGGACATACCATGTTCTTGGATAAAGAGATTTAACATCTTAAAAATGTCAATTCTCCCTAAACTAACTTATAAGTATAATGTAATTTCAGTGAAAATACCATCAGGTTTTTCTGAGGCTATACAATTGCTTATGAAAGTCCTTTGGAAGGAGAAATCCGAACCCTCATAGAGGGCTGGTGCACGTATGTGGAAAGCAGTCTAGCTTTACTTCTATTTCTTCTGTCTGCAGGCTCCCACAGCTGAGCCTGCAGATTCATCCCCGTCCAGTTCATACCAGATCAATTTGTATTTGAAAAAGGAGATATTTAAACAGCTTTCGTATCTTACACACAACCTCCATGTGAACCCCTAGATATAATACACTCCAAGAGTTCTGCAGTTAAGATGTGATCATTGAAGCGGAGTCCTAAGCAACCCAGGAAATACAGTCTTATTCTCCTTTCCATGAGTTTCCAGACTAATTTCAAACCAGGTGTCTCAGCCTAAACTTTGTTACAATTACTCTAATTTCCCAATCCCTATCCTAGTACATGAGATATTTGTCTTGCTGTCTGTTTTCATACTGACCCCCACCATCTTGGATCAAAGAGCTATCCTCTCTACACTACTGAGCCTCAGTGGATGGATATACAACCACACATCAAAGCCTTTCTTCCTGTAAAGCAACAACCACACACCAAAGTCTTCCTATAAACCAACTTTCCAGGCAATGACCTGTGATCAGCCCAACTGCGGGACACCCTCACCCTTTGGGATGACTACTGGCCTGAACTTGCCCCTCTCAGACAAAGCTCACAACCGCCTCACCAAACATCCCACATTCCACACTGGACAGGCCCATACCTCAGTCCTGGGTCCCCATCTGTGGCACAACCTGTTCTGCTGCCACACAGTGCTCTTTGTTGAAGAATACTCAGGTTGCACAAGAGCAATTAAATGTCACCAGCATTTACTGACTATGCCGTCATCATACCTGATCCTAGGGGCAAAATAGGAAAAAATGGAGTCCCTACACATGAGGGAGAATATGGAAAGCTTGGAGATGAAAGAAACAGGATTCTTTGTCCATGAAGATTAAATGACCCCCTAAAAGCCACAGCCCAGCAATATCTCCAGTTCACCTTGCTACTCACTACAATCAAAAACAATTCTTTCCTCTGCCCACAACTGTTAAAAGAAACACACATTAAAGCTACAAGCAGAACTATTTCTTACCTATCTGATTAGGGTAAATCTAAAAATCTGACAACATAATTTATTGATGACTCTTCAGGAAAAGAGACACTGTCATATACTGCTGGTGTAACCCTATGGATGAGAGTTTGCCAATATCTAGCAACCTCTGACCTAGCATTTGTACTTCTAGAAATCTATTTCAAAGATAAACTAGCAAAAACATGAAAAGGCTTCTACATAAGGTTATTTACTAGAGCACTACTTAACAGGAAAAGGCTGTAAATAACTCCAGTGTTCATCAACAGGGGGCTAGCAGCTAATGGAGTTCTACGAATCTATTATAAAGAAATGAAAAATCTGTCTTCTCATATGGTGTAATCTCCGGACCATACTGTTAATTGAAGAAAAACAAGATGGGAAACAGTGTTTATGTACTGAGGATGGAAGACAGAGAAGAGATAGGTATTTGTTTACATTTTTGAGAAAAATAATTAAAGAATAAACTAAAACCTTTTTAAAATTATTACTTTAAGATAAGGGTAGAACAGGAGGGAAAAGGTGAATAACACATATAAGCTGGAAATCTCTGGATAAACACTGTCTTACTGGTTATGATTTTAAATTTATATGGAATTATAAAAGTCACAGTGCGTATGGAAACGCAATCCCTAAAACCTAAAAGCAAAATAAATCAACTACAGTTGTGTTTCCAGCTGACAGCATCAGCATACACAAGAATTATTTCCTATCTTTAAAATATATTTTGACTTTATATCCTTATGATATATCTTAAGCAGAGAAAGAACTGTTTTTTTTTTTTTAATCCTCACCCAGGTACATGTTCATTAATCTTGGAGAGAAAGACCAGAGAGAGAGAGAAAGAAACATTGATTGGCGGCTATATGCCCCCCAACCAGGGAGTGCACCAGCAAACCCACGTATGTGCCTTGACTGGGAATTGAACCCACAACCTTTTGGTGGACAGGACAGTGCTCCAACCAACGGATCACCTGGCCAAGACAAGAACTGTTCTTTATAGATGTTCGTAGTAGTGTTGGTATTGTTCTTCTGAGTCTATTTTGTGTGTATTATGTAATTTAAAAAGAAAAGAAATAATTATATTGGTGTTTTTGACCACAGAAAAATACAGATGTGAGATTAACAAAGTAAAAATTCTATAGCCCCAAATTTTCTTAGCTCTGTGCACTGAAGAGCCCTAGAAATAGTGACAAATCTACAAGCAATGATCGCCCCTGGTCTTTAAGTACCATAACAAATTAAAAGGAACCAGAACTTGAAGAAGTGAGTGATTCCAGGTTAGGGGAAGGAAAAGAAGAAAACAGGCCTGGAACATCTTGTCATATACCAAAAAGAAGGAGCAAGTAGAAGTTCCTAGATTCCTGTTGAAAGAAATCAGGATTAAACTTGAAGTGCAAAATGGGACAATGTGAACATCAATAAAGTTAATAACTACAATGGACTGAAGCATATGAAATAGGTTTTAACTCATCAGTTTGCTATAATACTTTAAATCTATATATTAAATCATCTTTGGAAGATGCTAGCAAACCAAATCATTTCAAAAGACAGTAAAAGGAAAGAATCAAGTGTTTATCCTGTCTTTCCTAAAGACATTGTACGTCAAGGTAATCAAATAATTAATATGGTGCAAGTCATCTTTAGAGAAGGATTTTAACTAATAAATGAAGGAGGAATTATAAAATTAAATTACTTGCCTCACAAAGATAGATCCAAATATTTTTTCTGGTGAAAACATAATACCATATATAAAGTATTCTTGCCTTCCCTATTCTTCCAGCCCCTCAATAACTAATTGGAACAAACCTCAACATCTAAAGAGCAGTTTATAGGGAAAATAAGTAACAAAGGAATATTCTACATAATTCCCAAGAATTCAATCAGGAAAGTCCAGATTGTAGTAAAATTCACAGGACAAATTTAAAAAAAAAATTAAGGCATAAGAATCATTGCAGTGTATGGACATTATTTAGAATATTAAAAATATTTTTTAAAAAAGGATTTCAAACAGTTGGAAAAATCTGAAGACTCGATGTTTTGAAATTGAATTAATGTTTATTTTCTTAAAAAAGGTATACCATATTTTGCCATGTATTATGTGCACTTTTTTGCCCAGATCTTTTAGGGAAAAATAATACATGGGTAGTACTATATATGGGTAGTACTAATTCTGTATCTATATAAATGTTTTCAATTCTTTTATTTACGCTTATGCATTAAAAGTGTAACTCTAGAAAGCAATAATGATATTCATATGTAAAATATCCTGGAATATGAAAATCAGTTTTGTTTCTAAATATAAATAAATAAAAAAGTAAATTAAAACAAACATTTTTTTCCCCTGAAAGTTTGGGCCAAAAACATGGGTGCATGTTATACATTGGAGCACACTGTATATGGCAAAACACAGTAATAATGATAATATGGTTATATTTCTCTATATAACCTTATCTTTTAGTGATCTATTCTGATATATTTACAGGTAAAATGATGGGATATCTGGGACTTGCTTCAAAATAATCACGATGAGGGGAAGAAAGGGAGCTGAGATGGGGCCAGAGGGTGAACAGCCCAAACAAAATCGGCCGTAAGCTGGTAATTTTGAAACTGAATGATGAGACCCAGTATAGTCATCTCTCTACTTTTAAATATCTTTGAAAGTTACCATAACAAAAAAGCAGGATAAATTAATGAGTGGGTAAGTAGGTAGGTTGGCAGGCAGCCGATGTATGAGGCAGGTCTGTATGTACAAGTCTACAGTCCCTCAAGCACAATTCTGAAACCTAAAAAAAACTTTAAAAACAAGGTCTACAATTCATTTATAGTCAGTCTGGACTGAACGAACATAAAAAAATATTTATAATCACGGCAGCTATTTAGGAGTGAGCAAAAGTAGGCTTACAGTTGTGAGTACACAAAACAGTTCATCTTCTATTATTTATTAATTTGTATTTTTCTATATGAACTGTAAAACCTACTTTTGCCCACCTCTGTATATAATTTGTTTGATTATGAGATGCTGCTGAAAATCCCATTTGGAATGTTAATTAATTTTTAAAAAATTAAAAAGTTTGAAGTCCACAATACATCTGACCCCAAGAGCTGGTATAAGGAAAAATGTGGACTTGCATTATCATGGAAAGGTTCTAAATACTAAGTAAAGCACGTTATAAAATACTATGTGTTTTATAGTTCTATTTTATGAACACATTATCACTAATTAACTGAGTATTCAAATATGGGGGACAATTAAACTCTTTCTGTTGTTAGAGAACAGCATCATAAAGAAATTTCATTTAAATACTTTATATTGCCCTGGCTGGCGTAGCTCAGTGGATTGAGCACGGGCCTGCGAACCAAATGACGCGGTTCGATTCCCAGTCAGGGCACATGCCTGGGTTGCAGGCCAGTTCCCAGCAGGGGATGCATGAGAGGCAACCATACATTCATATTTCTCTCCTTCTCTCCTTCCCTTCCCCTCTAAAGATAAATAAATGAAATCTTTTTAAAAAAAAGCTTGGCTTAAACTATCATTAAAAAAAAGTACTTTATATTTGTGAATTATTGCTTATTTTACCAGCATGTATGTATTACTTTTTAATTTAAAAATGTACGATCTTATAACTAAAAACAAGACTCTTTTAAACTGTATAGATTTTTTTTCTAAATGAGGAACCCATACTGAGGTAAAGCAAATACCAGTTCTCCTTTATTAGCTACAGCTACATAAACATGGCTGACACAACAGCATCTTGATAAACTGTTTTTGAATGTTTAACTTTTTTACTTATTGATTTTTTAGAGAAAGAAGAAAGGGGGGAAAGAGAGAAACATCAATTTGTTGTTCCACTTATTTATCCATTCACTGGTTGATTTTTGTATGTGCCCTGACCAGGGATCAAACACACAACCTTGGCATAACAGGAAGATGTTCTAACCAACTGAGCTACCTGGCCAGGGCTTGATTAACTATTTTTAATACAACATCCTAAATTACATCCCCTAACTGAATAAAGATGTTCTGAGCATATAATATGTGAACAGTATTTTAAATATCAAAAGTATATAGGAAAAACAACAAAAACAGAAAAACTTTTCTTTTCATGGATTTTACTCAAGTATACAAGGATGCATGTCCCTTAAATAATAAGAGATTATAATAACATTTAGAGTGTTGTGAGAAATTCTTATAACAAAGTCTTGGTTTCATGAGTGCCTGGAACTTGCCAAATACTAAAAAATATGACTGCTTTTATTATTAATATTGTTGTTATTGTTCATATTGGTCAAATCCTGTTCCTGCCCACTGTGTTTTGGGGACATGTCATGGAGACAGCTGTGCCTTAAATTAGTTTCAGTCTATATATTACCATGGTAATGAGATTGGGAGGAAAAATTCCAAGGAGAAGTTTTCATTCCAAATCAAATTTTTAAACTCGCAAACAAACCTTTTGTCTCTGTAAAAGTTAGTCAACATACTGTATTGTACTCTGTATTTATAAAATGAAGAATTTACTGAAGTACAAATATATCTTAATGAAAGGCATCATATAAATTAAATTACATTGTTTCTAAATACCATTAGTTTGATTGAATTGTAAGTTTAAGTTTTTTTTATCTTTTTACCAAATAGGTACCTTAATCTCTCTACATGAAGATATTTTTAACATGTAACTATACACAGAGGAAATAGTACAATATAGTTGTACTAAAAGATTACAACTTAAGAGATAATGTAGTACAATAGAATATTCTAAAACATAACCTTAATTGCAACTAATATCTCATTTTACCCTAATGTAAAAACTTTTACTCTACATTATTATTTTTTATATCCATTACTTACCCTCTTTCATATGTGAATTCATCCTTCAAGGAATTAGCTGATGATTCTCCAATAAAGACAGATGGTATGTCAATTTTCTTTAACAGACCAACTATATAAAACAATAATAAAATTATTTTTAGCCAACATTTTGCATGTATACATTATCATGCTAGTTCAACAGTTCTATGAGATTGGGATATAATTATTTTTAATATTTCCATTCAATTTATCCTTAACAGACATAATTAACTATTAAAAAAAAGAAGAGAAATTTTAAGTTTTCTTTCCATGCTTAATTCCTAAATGAGAAAGTGAAAAAGCTTTTTTTTTTACATACCCATTCCTAGGAGGGGTACAAACCTAAGAATGTCAAAAAAGACCACTTCACAACAGTCTGAAAAATGACACCACACATGGATGGCTTTCCAGAGTGAAATGGCTGATAACAGTTGAAACAGGACAGGAGAGCCAAGTAAATTTCTACTTCCTCCTAACCCTGGAGTTCCTGGTAAAGTTTTGTGTTTTGATTGGTGTCTTAAGAAATTTGACTCATAACTATATGACAAAACCAAAATCAAATGCCAAAAAAAAACTTTGTAAAAATTACCCATCCAGGAAGAGAAATAAAAACAATCCTTTTACTATTACTATAGAAAAAGCAGCCATATTTTCAGCTGTGAGTTAATTGAATAGATTTGAGTAATTGAATAGACTTTAGAGAAAGCTCATTTGTTTTCTTGTTATATTTTCACAATAACTTTGTTCTCCATTTCTTTAAAAATGCATATTCATTATTTATTTTAAAAAGGGTAGAGGATACAAATAAAGAATAACAAACAGAACATAGCCATAATCCTTTCCACCCAAAGACAGAGGTTTTATTTGAATTAACCTTTGTCATTATCTAACCGCCATCACAATCAGACATTGAATCTTCTATCATCCCTCAAAATACGCCCCCAATCTTAGCGACCATTAATGTGCTTTTCTTTAGTCCTTATAAAGACAAGTTGTAATGTTTTAAAATCCTGGCATCCCTTGGTAGAATACATTTTTTTTCACTTCCAGATCAGTGTGTTTTGTGCAAATATGACCACTCATTCCTACTCGTATTCTCTTTTTCATTCCCTCCCCCCACACACAAACACACACATCATCTAAGCCCCAGGAGGGCAGGAAGCAAAATGGTTAGTAAAGGAATATTTAATCACGACTTTTATATCAATAGGATTAATAAAAATTTTATTTTTTATATCAATGAGGTCATATAATAATGAAAAAAAATAAGCTTTTGTTCCACTCAATGATACACATCAGAGATTCTGCCACCTCAATAAAGACCCACCTCATCATCTTCATCGCTGCAGAGGCACTGCTATAATCACATACACTTTAGGGAGATACTTTGTCTTGCTAAGAGATCTTTATCACATAATTTACAATTTAATTGATTTGATAATTAAAACTGGGAATTATATACCCTTTGGTAAAACGAATGTTTTACCCTTTCATGAAGATACTCTGGTAAACTGAAGGAGAAACTTTTAGGTTATAATCACCAGTTTATAATTACTGGAAGTAAGATAACTTCTTTGACTTACAATACTTAAACAGATGTAAAAAACTCCTCATTTTAGTCAAAAGATTAAGAAGAAGGGGGGCAAGGATGTATGCAAATATGAATAGTTAGTTCACAAAATATTTGAAAGAACACTAAATTTTAATTCTAATCCACAAACCAATTCTGTGAAGTACACCCTGCCAAACAGTGTTAACGTGATAACACAGACAAATCATAATTTAAATAGCCAGCCCCAACCTCTCCAGCTTCATATATCCAGTTACCTGTTTATCTCCACTGCACTGCCTAACACGTGTTTCAAATGCATTGTTTCTCAAATGGGATTCTCAAGGTCTCTGCTCTAATTCCTAGTCTTTCTCATCTCTGTAATTAACTATTCAACTAGTTTCTCAGGGCAAACATCTTGGAGTCATCCTTGCTCCTTCCTCTCCTTTATTTCTTATAACAAATTCTATCAACTCAAAAAAGGTCCTTTATTCTACCACTTCTCAACACAATCACTGCTAACGCTTCAAATCGCCATCACCTCTTGCCTGGCTGCTGCAGCAACGTTCTAACTCATCTCTGTTGGCACTCTTGGCCATCTTTTACCTTCAGTGTATTCTCAAAAAGAATCACAGCCAAAGTGAGCATTTTAAAATACCCTCGTATGTCAGATCACTTCACACTTGTGTATACTGTATTTTGCCAAATATAATGTGCATGTTTTGCCCAAATTTTTGAGGGAAAAATCAGGATGCGCATTATATGTGGGTAGTGCTAAAAAAAATGAGTGTGCATTATACACAGCAAAATATGGTAAAACCCATGCAGAACAAACTGCAAAAATCCTACAGACCTGAACATGATCTGGCCCCTGATGCCCTTTTTAACCTCATCCCCTACCACTCTCTCTGTCCAAACACCAAGTATCCTTTATCTTTGAGCCTTTGTATCTATTTGCTGTTCCCTTTCCTTGGAAAACTCCTCCAGAAATGTCTCAGCCTCTCACTTTAGGCCTATGCTTATATGTCAAAGCCTCACATAAAGAAGTCTTCTCTGGCCACCCAATCTAAAATAGGCACCGTTCTCTCATCTCTGTCCCTTTATATCCCTTTAGCCAAACATATTTTTCTTCATAGCACCTGTCAATACTCAACATATATCATACCTCTTTGTATTCGTTTCCTCTCTCCCCCCCAGAACATAATAATAATAGTAACAGCAGCAATAACAATAGTAGCTAAATAATCATTAAATGGTTACTAAGAACCAGGCAGTCTTCTAAATGCTTAAGTGGCTTAATTCATTCAATCCTCACAATAACCCAAATGAGTTAATATTATTATTATTCCCATTTTAGAGATCAGAAAAGTGAAGCACATAGATGTTTCATAACAAAGCCAAAGTCACACAGCTAGTAAGTGGTAGAGCTGGAATTCAAACCCTGGCAGGCAGTCCCCAGAAACTGTAACCGACCAAACCAGGGCTCATCCAGGTGGTGCCTTGATGCATGACCCAACACTTAGTATTGAAGGAAACAGATTTTTATTAACAGGGTTCCAACCTCGGGGGTGCTGAGAGTACTCCTGCCCAAAGCCCTGCTGCCTCATGAGACCCAGCACTTCCCTTGCTCCCCACCAGGCTATAAGCCAGAACCATGCCCAGAAGTTCCCCATATCCTTATCTGTTCTTAAGCTGGCTGTGCAAGCAGGTCTCCATCCCCTCTGGAAGGTGCTCTTGTGGGTTTCAGAGTCGCCATCCTCTTGCAGCAGCTCTCTCCTTCAGGATCTGGGGTACGTTGTCCTCAGCGTCCATGTAATGGTTCAGGGAAACATGTGCCATGTGTACTCTGGATCATGGTGGAGTCCAGGGAGGCACAGGTCCCAACAGAGTGACTTCTCTATACGTCCTTCATAGAAGCAGAAGTCTGAAGCTCTATAGCCCTAGATCAGCTCCAAGCACCTCCCACGAATCCATGTGTATTTAGGCAGGTCCCCACACAGCTCCATCCTCTCTCTCCTTAAACCCTTTCCTCCGGCCTGCATGGCTGCTACATCACTATAGACCTCATGGCACCTTCCTCCTTATACCCCAGGCCACATAGCAGAAAAAAAAACCTTCTCTACACCCTTTCAAACTGTATGACTACTTCTCCCTTCCCTCAGCCCACTCTTATTTTAAATGCCCAGCCTTCACATCCAGTCCTTCCTATGATGTGCTACTTTTGCCAGTACCCCTGTATCTTTTACCTTCTTTTGGCTGCCATCTTTAGTCAGGGCAAGAGTTCTCAGTGACACAGGGGCAACCAGCTCCTGCCTCTCACACAGGCACTGTATAAGCTCCCCAGGCTATGTCATGAGTCATAACACCCATTTAAAGTCATGTACACCTTCCCTCAGGGTGGCAGCAGAGCTATTAACTTGCCATTGTAATGCAAAGTATCTTAACTGCTATATCTTCCACTTCCCCCTCCCTGTAATCCAGGTTTGTGGGGAATACTTCTGAGGACCACTGCTCTGCACCCCATTACAAAAACACACACTTAACTACTGCTATTTCAATGAAATGTTTGAGAGTAAGGCCTTAAACTGTATCAATCCCTGCTATATTCATGGTACCTAAAATAGTGTTTGATGCAGTACAGACTGTCAAAAAATACTTGCTGAAGAATGAAAGCAATGAAAAAAGGAGAAGAAACAACCCCAGGCATACTGATAACTTTCCCTGGTTGTACACTTAGGCATTTGCACAGCCCAGACTCAACTTGGGGTTCTCACTCCAAACCCAGGTTCTTCCCACTGTTACAGAATAGGTTTTCTCATATACCTGCTCTTCTATGATCTTCTCAATCTTGTCAGGTCAAATACAAATTAAAATTATTCACACTTTTACAGATGAAAGTAAAGAAAGGACTTAGGAAGGTCAAGTAACTTTCCCAAGAGCTGAGGTAAGTAAAATCCCTTCATCAATTCCTCTAAATCCCAAGTAGTGGTTGTCAAACTTTTGTGAAATGCTAGAAACCCTTAAGTGTACTTCATGCATCCTACAATTATGATAATTTAGTCAGCTAGAACAGGAAACTAATGATTTAATATAAGTTTGCCTCAGGTTATATTAGGAGTAGGAAGGAAAAGATTTCTACTCTAACAAAAAATAATGTCTTATGCTATAAAAAGTTTTTTTGGTCTAGGAACCCAAAATATTGCCTACTGAAGATGCAGTTATTTAAAGTCCTAAATACATTCCAATGTACTAAATCATCCATAGCTTTATGTCTGCTCTTTGTGCTGGGCACTTTCTTCCATCTATGACTCAATGGAACTTAGTAGCAAGAGGTATTACTATTATGCACTAAAAGGAACACAAAAATAAAATACTAATCATATCCAATTTCCTCTGTGTGTGCATGCATCTACCCCACGGCATCAAAAAATTCAGTTCAATTCAAGCCTGATGATATATAGCCAGAAATAGCATCAGGTTCCACAGGTTAAAGGTTTAGTCCCACAAGACTAGAAACCCTCCTTCAGAAGCCAAATGCAAGCCACATTGTCTTGTGTGCTTCTGACTGATGAGTTATAGACTGAGGTTCCATCCCCCTACCCACTTACATCCAGTTAACCTCCTAGAGTAGCTCACAAAACTCAGAAAAATATTTTACTTACTAGATTACCAGTTTATTATAAAAGAATGTAACTCAGAAACAGACATAAGAGATATACAGGGCAAGTACATGAGAAGGGACACAGCTTCCATGCCCTACCCAGGCAGCAATTCTCCCAGCACCTCCTGCTCATTCACCAAGCTCATTCACCAATCTGAAAGCTTTCCAACCCTGTCCTTTTGTTTTTTTAAGGAGGCTTCATTAGATCAAATAATTGATCAAATCATTGACCATTCTGGATCCATTCAACCTTCAGCACTTCTTTCCTCCCAGAAGGTCACAGGTATGGGACTGAAAGTTTCAACCCTCTAATCATGGGGCTGGTTCTCCCAGCAACCAGCCCTCACCCTTAGGTGGGTTCTCCAAGTCAACTCATCAACATAACAAAATACATCTTTTTTTTCACTCTCACTAAATTACATGGAGGTACACAGCTTAAAAGTTACTTTCTGATTAAAGCCAGTTCATTAAAATTGGCTCATTCTCCTTAGATGCTAATATTTAGTAGTGACTAAAGGAACAGTATTCCCATTTTAAATGAAAAGCTATAGGCATGCTAATGCATATTAAGTGGCTAATAACCAACTGGTATTTAAGAAAGCACAAACGTGTAGCTTTGAAACTCCACAAGAACACAGCAGTCTCATATCCTAAAATTTAATCTTGTCAATCTCTAAATAAGGCACAAAAATTCTTTGATGTCAACTTTAATTCAGCTCATCTATCTCTCTTTAAAGCTTTGGTTTTCCTTTGGTTTTCACCAAAATATCAACATATTTCCTAAAATGATGCACATAGGTTAAAAAAAATTCAGAAAAGAACAAGTCAATTCCATTTCTATTTTGAATAAAATTGTCCCAAAGGGATTAAAAATTGAGAATCACTTTTCTAAAAGAGATTATGCTTTTTAAACAGAACCCGAGAAAAGAAAAATCTTGTTAAGTTTTAGTTCCAAAAAATCTGTCAAACAGGAGAGAAGAAAAGTGATACCTGTACTTACTGTCGTTGGATCCCATGCCAATGAGCTCATCAGAATCAACATTGTGAACTATGGCTGCTTTGTATCCTGCTCTCTGTGCATTCAAAACCTGAGAGACAGAAAACAGTTATGGTATGAGGAAGAAAGTGCTTTTGTCACCCAGTCCCTCAGCTTCAACAAACATAAGTCAACACTCTATGCCATATATCTAGGACTTCTTATGTATCTTGTATACATAAGAATAAATCTCTTGTGTTCTTAAAACATAAATGGATGTTTTACAATTGATTATCAAGGACTTCTTTAGATATCTTCCTGATTTCATTCATGCCATTAAAAGAAATGAGAAGCAAACAAATAGGGACAGAAGCTGAAGTACTAAAAAGATCCAAATCAATGAACCTGTCTAGCCCTAACGAGGTGGAGACTTTCGGTTACCAAGTTTCAGTCATCAGTCCTTGGGAATTCAATCTACTTCTACTACTTATTAGTGGGATAAACTTGAGCAGATTATTTTTCTGCCTTATTTCTCAGTTACTGCAATTTTAAAATGAGAGTAACAATAATATTTTTCTCATGTAAACAGTATTAAAATGATTAATACTATGCCTAACACATATAAATGAGTCAAATAACAGCTATTTTTTATTAGCTTCATCATCAACCATGCTCTTAAAAATTCATTCTAAAGTTTTGAAAGTATTAAAAATACCTCCAGCCTAAAGTTGCTTACCTTGGTTCTATCTATTTAATCATTCCTGAAACTAGCCTCCACAATACTAACTTTTGCATCATAAGAATATGACTATATATGTGACAAAATTTTTTTACCTGTAGTATCTAAAAGGTATCCAAACAGGTTACCATACCTCACTTTAAAAATAATAATATTTTAAATAAAAATAAACCCAGACCTAAGCTATTTAGTTGTATAACTTTTGGACCATTGCTGAAAAAGGAAGGATTAGATCATTATTTGCATATTGATTAAATAAAATAAAAATTGGGTAGGCTATATCTATATAATGTACATATTATATACACATATATAATATAGTTTTGAATACTTTGAAAACTATATACATGTATACAGTTTTGAATACTTAATATGGTAAAACACTCTTGAAATGCATCACCTATTATCATTGCATAGTGTTAAGTCTCTCAAAGTGTTTCTTCTTTTATTGTTTTTAAGATTTTATTTATTTTTAGAGAGAGGGGAAAGGAGGGAGAAGGAGAGAAACATCAGTGTGTGGTTGTGGTGGCCTCTCACGTGCCCCCTACTGGGGACCTGGCCTGCAACCCATGCATGTGCTCTGACTGGGAATTGAACCAGCGACCCTCTGGTTTGCAGGTCCGCACTCAATCCACTGAGCCACACCAGCCAGGAATCTCAAAGTATTTCTTTATGATACTTATACTTTTAAAGAAAAGGGAAATTATTTTTTTAAAATTTCCAGAAGGTCTAATATTCTGTTTTAGTTATCATCAGCACATATATAATGATTCAGAACTCTACTGTAATTCAACAAAAATAAAATCTGAATCAAGTTCCAAAGACTAAGGGAAAGCTCAAAGAACTGAGTTAGAAAGAGTCAAAAGAATAGCCATGTATTCAGAGAGACTCTGGATTTGAGTGCTAGGTAAAAGGATGAAGCTCATGGATTCAACCCCAAACCAACAAGTTGGCTTTGCACAGAGTAAATTTCTCTTCTATATTACCCTTGACTTCTCTAAAACGACCTCACAATGCAAGTTGGGTCTGTAAAAGAGACAATAATGTGGATTAATCAGAATAATTTCATCCTATCACTGAAAAAAATTGAATTGTCGGAGATAAGAGTGCCTCAAAGAACTAATATTTTGCTCATCTTTACAGCCTCTATAGCATCTATGAAATAGTAGGATGCACAGTAGGGATGCATTAAATATTACTTGAATGAGTAAATGAATAAAATATGTGCTTATATTAGTAGCTCATATTATATTATAAACACAAGACAGAAAATTAGAGAGATAGATATTTAAAAACCTGATTAAAATAACATAAATAGTGGACCAACACAGTACCTACTGCTCTAATGTTAGGAATAATGGCAAGGAAATCAACCAGTCCACAAAACTGTTACAAGGAATGTTTTGCAGTCATGCAAGAAAAGGTCGATTAAGATGTTAAGTTTACTATTTTTTGTAATTGTGTACATGTTGTATTTTTAGATGAGTTTTCTTATTCAAAGAAAATTGAGGAAATGTCAGCCCTACAACTTCTTCCCCATAGATATTACCATTTTTCAAGGGAAGGGGAAGAAAACTCCTAAATAGAATATGATTTCTAAACCCTATTTCTTTTTTTTTCATGGTTATCTTTTAATTAAAATGATCCTCAAAGTACTAAAATCTTTTTAATGTTTATTATTTTTTTAATTTTTAAAAATATATTTTAATGATTATGCTTTTACAATTTCTCCCCCTTTTTTCTCCTCTGCCCTGCACACCCCCCTACCCACAATCTTCTCCACCACTTCCTGTCTATGTGTCATACATATAAGTTCTTTGGCTTCTCCATTTGCTGTACTTTTCTTAACCTCCCCTGACTATTTTCTACCTACCATTTATGCTACTTATTCTCTGTACCTTTTCCTCCTCTCTCCCCTTCCCACTCCCCCACTGATAACTGTCCATGTGATATCCAACTCTGTGATTCCGTTCCTGTTATAGTTGTTTGCTTAGTTGTTTTTTTTTAGGTTTGGTTGTTAATAGCTGTGAGTTTGTCATCATTTTACTGTTTATAGTTTTGATCTTTTTCTTAGATAAATCCCTTCAACATTTCATATAATAAGGGCTTGGTGATGTGAGTTCATACTCCATTAACTTGACCTTATCTGAGAAGCACTTTATCTGCCCTTCCATTCAAAATGATAGCTCTGCTGGATAGAGTAATCTTTGATGTAGGTCCTTGAATTTCATCACTTTGAATACTTCTTTCCAGAACCTTCTTACCTATAAGGTTTATTTTGAGAAATCTGCTGATAATCTAATGGGAACTCCTTTGTAGGTAACTGTCTCCTTTTCTCTTGCTGCTTTTAAGATTCTCTCCTTATCTTTAATCTTGGGTAGTGTAATTATGATGTGCCTTGGTGTGTGTTTCCTTGGGTCCAACTTCTTTGGGACTCTCTGACCTTCCTGGATTTCCTGGAAGTCTATTTCCTTTGCCAGATTGGGGAAGTTCTCTTCATTATTTTTTCAAATAAGTTTTCAATATCTTGCTCTTCCTCTTCTCTTTCTGGCAACCCTATGATTCAGGTATTGGAATATTTAAAGATGTCCTGGAGGTTCCTAAGCCTCTCATTTTTCTGAACTCTTGTTTATTCATTCTGTTCTGGTTCAATGTTTCTTTCTTCCTTCTGCTCCAAACCATTGATTTGAGTCCTGATTTCCTTCCCTTCACTGTTGGTTCCCTGTAGATTTTTCTTTATTTCACATAATGCAACCTTCATTGCTGCCTGGGAATTTTTATGCTGTTGAAGCACCCAGTGAGTTCCTGGAGCATCCTGATAACCAGGTGTTTTGAACTGTGCATCTGACAGGTTGGCTATCTCTTTGTCTCTTAGTTGTAATTTTTCTGGAGCTTTGAACTACTCTTTCATTGGCCATTTTTTTTTGTCTTGGTGAGCCTGTTACACAGTAAGGGGCGGAGCCTTAGGTATTCACCAGGGCAGGGCAACCCATGTTGCTGCATTGTGACACTGTATGTGAGGGAGAGGTCTGAGAGGGAACAATGCCGCTTGCAATGCACTCTGCCTGTTTTCAGTCACTTCCCCTGCTTCCCATAATCCAATTGGGGACTTCTGGTGCTGATTCCCGGGTGGGTGGGTTTGTGTACACAAACCCTGTGGGTCTTTCCAACAAACTCTCCTGTGAGGCTGGGAGTTTCTCCTGCCACGTCAACCCTAACAGGCGTTTTCAGTCAGAGGTTTTGAGGCTTTATTTCCCAAGCTGGAGCCCTTGGTTTCATGGTCTATCTCACTCCCCAGTTGTTCCTCCCAGTTTATCTGCAAGCGAATGTGGGACTGCCCAGTCTGCAAGCCACCGCCTTGCCTGGTCCACCAGCTGCCATCTTGTCGTGTGTCCTCACTGCCCAGCTGCCCTACTCTGCCCTTCCTACTGGTCTGGATGAATGTTTCTTCTTTAACTCCTTGGTTGTCAGACCTTCATAACTTGGATTTTCTGTCAGTTCTGGTTGTTTTTTGTTTTTAAATTTGTTGTTGTCCTTCTTTTGGTTGTGTGAGGAGGCACATTGTGTCTACCTACACCTCTGTCTTGGCTGGAAGTCTAAACCTTATTTCTTACTTATATATTTATCTATTATTTATTCATTAAATTACCATAAAAGTACAGACTTCACTTAGCTGTTATTTAAACAAATATATACTTGGTTGGGGTTGCTATTAGTTTACCTGCTGCTTTAATGACTTAAATTTTAACTTCCAAAAAAGCTAACTAAGTAACTGAAGAGAAATGTTTTCTTCGCAAATCTAAAAAACAATTGTTCCAGAGATCCAGGTTATAACAGAAATACAATTTAAGAAATATAAAATTTATATAAAAGCTGTTCTCTGCTGATATAAAAGAAGTCTATGTTTCTTTTTAAAGCCTACTAATGCATGTAAGTCATTGAGATCACATGATTTAACTTGTTTTCCTGCAAAATACATATTTGTGAACAAAGACTCAACACATTAGCACACAGAGAAAGGTGCTCTCAGAAGGATGATACAGAACAAAAAATGTAGTTCAGTAAGTATTCATTAAGTTTACAGAACAAGTAAGGTATTGTGTTGGGCACACTGCACAACTCAAAGGTGACTCAGAAACAATCATTATCCTCGAAAAGATCTCAATATTAATGGATATCTAAACGGGTCAGGTACTTTCTCACCTCTCTATTTGCTCAGGCTATCTGCTCTGCTTGGAGCAGGCTTCTTTTCTGTATGTCTATCAGGCCTTCAAATTCCATTATCTCCATGAAGCCCCCTCACCCCCACCCCATTCCATGCCCTGCTCCACACACTGTCCCCAAGCACTCACATAACTGCGCACTGCTTGAGTATTTCTATCAGTGCGTTTACATTTTTCTTAAAAATCTATATAGTGCCTTAAATTATAAGTACTTATATATACATGTACTATTCCATTTCCAAAACAAGCCTTACTGGTTGGTGTCCTTAAATCTCCTGCAGTTATCTATGTGTAAACTTTCCTGGACAGAAGGAACAAAGTAATCATCAGTTTTACAAAAGGCTTACTGACTCCAAGTTGTTCAGAAAAACCAATACAAACAACCTGCTATGTGTGTAACTAAATCTAGCCATTAGATTCTTAAAACTACACCAAGTAACTAAGGAGAAATGTTTCTTTTACATATTTAAACTGTAATTGCTTCCATAAATATAATATAAAATTATATTAATATCAAAAGCTGTTCTCGGCTAAAAAGTAATAATAAAATTCCTAAAACAGAAAACACTAATATAAGAAGAAATCCTTGTAGGTAATTTACAACAGTAAATTCCAAAAAACAGAAATATGCTTTCAAAATTATAAGAAGAAGTCTCCCCCAGGTATTTTGTTGTTTTCTCATTGATTTCTAAAATACAGTAAAATTAAATGAAGAAACACATTAACATATGGACCAACACACTTATGAATACAAATAAGAAAAATATACTCATGTTTATGAACTAAAAAACTCATGTGTCAGTCAAATTAAATTACATTTTTAAATAAGCAACATCTGGTACTACACATGAAGCAGAAATAAAACTTATATCATTAGTAAGCATGTGCAAGGTTTCACATTCACACATTACAACCTCACACTGTGTCACATGAAAGCAAAGAACTCAAGAGATTCATGAGTAAAAAGCATGCACAATGAACAAATCTAAACTCCAAAACCACCATCAAAAATAAAAACTGCATTAAAAAGCCTTCTGAACTATATTGCCAAACTTCCTTTCTAAAGGGACTGATCAGAAGTATTAGCACCGATTGTGGTAAATGCATTACATCTAATCAAAAAATTACCTGCAATGAAATAATGTAGAACAGGTGGCACCTAACCAAGAGTTTTAAAGAAATATAAGACTGCTGGGTTCATTATTATAGTCAACATGTCAGAAGATAGAAAACTGCTAATAGAAGAGTCTACGATAAGACAGGTACTAAAAGAAAGCCTGGAAGAGACATTTTATTTCTAGATGGGACAAACTGGTCATACTAAGACAAATGAAATGGTCTTGATTATGCTGTGAAGATCATCATGAGTAGAGATCTTTTAAAGGACATATGGGCATGAAGAGTTGGGGGAAACTGTTTAGATAAACTCTATTTAACAAGGCTACAGACAAAAGGCTATATGAATAAAGGAAGCCTTTGCATGCTGGATCTTTACATATTTATTTCTAATAACTAATGCAACTCTACGATGTAGATATCCTTTTCTATATTTTAAAAATAAGAAAATATGGGTAAACAAAACTGACCTAAGGTTACACATAGGCAGAGCTAAGATCTGAATAGAATGTTATTTGATTAGACAAACTTGGGGTTTCCCAATAAATCAGGACGAGAACTAGGATTACTAATCTTATTTACCATTTTTTTAAATGTCTGGAAAAAGGAATTGAAATGAGAAAGCATGGAGACTCAGACAACACTTCTCTTAAAATCTTGGGGGAATAATAAGGCCTATACTGTTAGCCACCCCCTTATCCACTGTTTCATTTTCCACAGTTTGTTACCCGCGATCAACTACAGTCTGAAAAAATTAAATGAAAAATTCCATAAATAAATAATTCATAAGTTTTAAATTATGTGCTGCTCTGAGTAGCATGATGAAATACTTCTCAGGCCCTCTCCATCCCTCCTGGGACATGACTCATTCCAGTGCATACAGCATGGATGTGCTGGACAATATCAACCCAAGTCAGCAAGCAGCCATGTGGGTTAACTGATCAGTTAGGAGAGAGAGGAGAGCACATTCATGTATGTTTTATTACAATATTTTGTTATAATTATTCTATTTTAGTTTTAGCTATTGTTGTTAATCTCTTAATGTGCATGACTTATGAATTAAACTTTATCATAGGTATGTATAAGAAAAAATATGTGTATGTACACACACATATTCAGTACTACGCATGGTTTCAGGCATCCACTGGGGGTCTTAGAATGCATCCCCTACAGAGAAGTAGGAACTACTATAAACAAAACAGAGTATAAGCCATGAATATAAGCCCAGAAATGTGCTGACACATTGTGGTAGAGTGCTGGAAAGTGCTTAAGAGGAGAAAAGGCTGTGGACTGAAATACCTATGGCGGATTTTATGGAATGTGAATTATACTTTAACACAAATAGGAAATTTGTGTTAACAGTGAAAAAAGTTGGGGAAAATTTCTCATATGAGACATAGAAATAACAAAAGACAAGACCTAGACAGGCATATTAAAAACAAAAAACAAACAAACAAAAACACAGAGTGACCTCATTAAGTAAAGATGAGTGTTACTGAAAGGAAGGACAGGAGATGAGTTAAAAGTATAGCCACTTGGAACTAGATTACCTGAATTCAAATACAAGCTATACAAACTTAGGCAAATAACTTCTGTAAAATGATAGTAGTTCTGAGGATTAAGTGACTTTATGTAAAGCACTTAAAATAGTGCTTAGTGCCCACCACATATTAAGTAAGTGCTAGTTATTATTATTGTCATTGTTACTGGATTTTATTGTTGCTGGAGAGTCGGGGGTGAGGAGGGGTAGAGAAAAAGGGGGACAGATTGTGCCATATCTTGAAGGGCATTCAGAAAAGTAAAGGTGAGGTCTCCTGTGTCAAGGGTTCACACTGGACACTTGAATAAGGGGTAGACATGATTAAAGCAACATTTTAGATCAATCTGGTAGTGCTTGGATTGATATGGAGAGGACAGACTGAAGACTCAGAAGCTATTGTAACAAAGCAACCAATTTTTGAACCTGGAAAACTGGGGGACTGCACTTAACCAAAAATGAGAAAGCTGAGAAACAGCTTATTTTCCTGAAGAAGAAGAGGGGCTCTGAACACATGAAATTTGAGAGGTAGCATACATTTCTCAGGTAGGTAGAATTTGACAGATCAGGACTTGAGATAAAAATTTAGACATTTTCAGCAAATTAAATAATTTATTCTTTCAACAAATATTTGGAAAAATACAGCTAACTGGTTGTTGAAAATAAACTTCTAATAAAATGTAATCCATTCATACTTTTAACATTTCCTATTATCTTCAACACACTTTAACATCTACACATGAACTGAGTCAAGTGTACTTTGTTTTTTCCCCAGGAGGAGATACTACAAATAAGCAGACCAGTGTCTATTTCTGAGCTATATCCCTGCAAAAGTGGTAAAAATGCAACAGAGGTGACTTTCTTTGATGGAAAAGAAACTTGAAAAGAACCCAATTAGCCCTGACAGGTGTGGCTCAGTGGATTGAGTGCCAACCTGTGAACCAAAGGGTCACTGGTTCGATTCCCAGTTAGGACACATGCCTGAGTTGCAGGCCAGGTCCCCAGTTGGGGGCATGCAAGAAGCAACCACACACTGATGTTTCTCTCCCTCTCTTTCTCCCTCCTTTCCCCTTTCTCTAATACTAAATAAATAAATCTTTTTAAAAATGCTTATTAAAAAAAGAGTCCAATTATTATATCTGACAATAGTCTGGATGCTCATGTAAAATAAGACACACTTAGAACAAGAACTTTAAAAAAATTTTTTTGTTGTTGTTCACTTATAGTTGTCCCCATTTTTCCCCCATTACACTCCACTGCCCTGCCCACTACCTGCCTCCCACATTCAATGCCCATTCCCCTGCCATTGTCATTCTCCCTGGGTCCTTTATACATGTTCCTTGATTTGACCTTTCACATTCCTTCACCTGTTCTGCCCTCCCATCCTCCCCTCTGGTCACTGTCAGTTTGTTCTTTATGTCTCTGGTTCTATTTTGTTCACTCATTTGTTTTGTTGATTATGTTCCACTTATAGATGAAATCATACGGTGCTTGTCTTTCACCACTTGGCTTATATCACTTAGCATAATACTCTCCAGTTCCATCCATGCTGTCGCAAAAGGCAGGAATTCCTTCTTTTTGCTATATAGTATTCTATTGTGTAAAGGTACCACAGTTTTTGATCCACTCATCTACTGATGGGCACTTAGGCTGTTTCCAAGTCTTGGCTATTATTAAAACACTGCTATGAACACAGGTTCTTCTGAATTGGAAGAACAGGTTTCAGGAATCTTAGGGTATAATCCCAGCAGTAGAATCACTGGGTCACGAGGCAGTTCCACTTTTAATTTTTTGAGGAAATTTCATACTATTTTCCACAGTGGCTGCACCAGTCTGCATTCCCACCAACAGTGTACTAGGGTTCCCTTTTCTCTAAGACTTCGACAGAACTTGTTGTTTATTTGTTTATGATGGCCATTCTCACCAGTGTGAAGTGGTATCTAATTGTGCCTTTAATTTGCATCTCTCTGATGACTAGTGATGTTGAACATTCTTTCACATGTCTATGGGACTTTTGTACGTCCTCCTTGGAGAAGCATCTGTTCAGGTCCTTTGCCCATTTTTTACCTGGGTTGTTTGTCTTCCTGGAGTGGAGTCATGTGAGTTCTTTGTTTTGCAGATTTTCCCATTCAGTTGGTTCCCTTTTCATTTCACTGATGTTTTCTTTAGCTGTACAGAAGCTTTTTAATTTGATGTAGTTCCATTTGTTTATTCTTTCCTTTATGTCCCTTGCTCCAGGGACATATCAGTGAAAATACGGCTGTGTGGAATATCTGAAATTTTCTGCCTATGTTCTCCTCTAGGACTTTTATGGTATCATGACTTATATAAGTCTTTTATCCAATTTGAGTTTATTTTTTTGTATGGCGTAAGTTGGTGGTCAAGTTTCATTTTTTTTGGACGTTGCATCTCCCAACACCACGGTTGAAAAAGCTATTTTTTACTCCATTTTATGATTTTGCCCCCTTTGTCAAATATTAATTGACCATAGAGACATATATTTATTTCTGGGCTCTCTATTCTGTTTCATTGGTCCATGTGTCTGTTCTTATGACAGTACCAGACTGTTTTGACTATAGTGGACTTGTAATATGGTTTGATATCAGGTATTGTGATCCCTCCTACTTTGTTCTTCTTTCTTAAAATTGCTGAGGCTATTCGGGGTCATTTATGGTTCCATATAAGTTTTTGAAATGTTTGTTCTATGTCTGTGAAACATGTCATTGGTATTTTAATAGGGATTGCACTGAATCTATAAATTGCTTTGGGTAGTATGGACATTCTGATGATGTTAATTCTTCCAGTCTATGAACATGGTATATGGTTCCATTTATTTGTGTCTTCCTTAATTTCTTTCTTCACTGTTCTATAGTTTTCTGAGTATAGGCCCTTTTACCTCCTTGGTTAGGTTTATTCCTAGGTACTTTATTTTTCCTGTTGCTATAGCAAATGGGATTTTTTTCCTAATTTCTGTTTCTGATATTTCATTGTTGGTGTACAAAAGTACCTTTGATTTTTAAATGTTGACTTTGTATCCCACTGTTCTACCAAATTCACTTGTTACGTCGACTAGTTTTTTGGTGGACTCTAGAGGATTTTCTACGTAAAGTATCATGTCATCTGCAAACAATGACAGTTTTACTTCCTGCTTTCCAATTTGTATGCCTTTTTTCTTTTTCTTGTCTGACCACTGTGCCTAGAACTTCCAAAACTATGTTGAGTAGAAGCAGTGAAAGCAGACACTCTTGTGGAACAAGAACATGTTTTATTTGAAATGCATTTTGAGTTCTAAAGCCTTTAATTGAATGATAGTGTTGTTCTTCCCTTGCATGAAGAACAATTTGTGATGTTTGAACAACTGAAAAGGCAAGCTCAGAATCAGGATTACTTCAGACAGGCGGGTGATACTTTATGAACAGCACATATGCATCTCCTGTAGATCTGCAGTGTTTCCGTCTTTAGGTGATAATCAAAGGATGTTTGCTTCAGAATAGAATCCATTTTAAATATATTTTCTTCTAAAATTGATGGTAATACAATCCTTAGCATAGTTCATTATTTCAACAGTTTTATTACAAGTGATATCAGTGACAAGTTATAATTTTATTTACTAAAACAATAAAGTAATAAGAATAGAAATGGAGAAAGACATAATAAATATTAAGAAAATTCAATTATCTTAGCTTAGGAATAAGTATTTTAAAAATACACCTATTGTGAGATGTATATCGAGTGCTTAACCACTAGAAAGAGAGTGACTACATTTTCTTGAACTCCCATTTAATCATCTAATACCTTCAGTGACTTTAAAGCATCTTTTTTTTCTTTTGCTCTCAATCTGCTTTCCAGCCCAAGAATGAAACCTGGGTTCACATTTTAAATTAATATTTTTAAATATTTTAAAATTAAAATTTCCTATTAATAGTGTTATGTATAAAAACCCAACAATTAACAACATATTTTCTGATAAAACACTGGAAGCTTTCTCTTGAATAATATGGTGGGAGAGTAGAAGGAAAGAAAATAGAGGAAAGAGAGAAAAGGAGAGGAAGGGAAAGAGAAAAAGTAAACACAGATTACAAAAAAAGGAAGATACCCTTTATCTGCAAGTTTACATAATTATCTACTTAGATAAATCTATAAAAAGGTTACAAGAAGAAACACTTGAGTTTAGGATTCCATATCCAGCAAAACTATCCTTCATAGATGATGGTCAATAAAATCAAAATGGATAAAGGACTTAAAAATAAGTCATGATATCATAAAAGTCCTAGCGGAAAACAGACAGTAAATTTCAGACATCCCATGTACCAATATTTTTCCTGATACTATCTCCTATGGCAAGGGAAATAAAGGAAAAAATAAACAAATGAAACATCAAATTAAAAGGTTTCTGCATGGCTAAAGAAACCATCATCAAAATGCAAAAAGAACCAACTACATGGGAGAACATATCTGCCAATGATACATCGGACAAGGGTTTAATCTCCAAAATATATAAAGAACTTACATGACTTAACACCAGGAAAACAAACAACCCAAATAAAAATGGGTGAAGCGCTCTGGCTGGTGTGGCTCAGAGGATTGAGTATCAGCCTATGAACCAAAAGGTCATCTATTCAATTCCCAGTCAGGGTACATGCCTGGGTTGTGGGCCATGTGCCCAGCAGGGGACATACAAAAGGCAACTACACATTAATGTTTTTCTCCCTCTTTCCCTCCCTTCCCTTCTCTCTAAAAATAAAGAATAAAATATTTTTAAAAAATAGGCAAAGGACCTGAACAGACACTTCTCCAAGGAGGGCATACAGATAGCCCATAGACATATGAGAAAATGCTCAACAGCACCAGCCATCAGAGAGATGCAAATTAAAACCACAATGAGATACCACCTTACACTGTCAGAATGGCCATCATTAATAAATCAATAAACAACAAGTGCTGGGGGGGATGTGGAGAAAAGGGAACCCCAGTGCACCATTGGTGGGAATGCAGACTGGTGCAGCCACTGTGGAAAACAGTATGGAATTTCCTGAAAAAATTAAAATGGAACTGCCGCATGACACAGCAATTCTACTGCTGGGTTTATACCTTCAGAATCCAGAAACACTAGTTCAAAAACAACTTATGCACCCCAGTGTTCATAGCAGCATTATTTACAATAGCCAAGTGATGGAAACAGCCTAAAAGCTCATCAGTAGATGAGTGGATAAAAAAAACTATGGTACATTTACACAATGGAATACTACACAGTAGAAAGAAAGAAGGAGTTCCTACCTGTTGCAACAGCATGGATGGAAATGGAGACTATTATGCTAGGTGAAATAAGCCAATCAGTGAAAGATAAATACCATATGACCTCACTTACCATTGAAATCTAATGAACAAAATAAACTAACGAGAAAAATAGAACCACAGGGGAGGAGAGTGGGGGGAATGGTAGAAGGAAAGGGAAGGGATTAGTCAAAGAACATATATGAATGACCCATGAACAAAGACAACAAAGGGATTGACTGTGGGAGACAGGGGTGGGCTAGGTGGAGGGGGGCAACAGTGAAAAAAATTGGGACAATGATAATAGAAAACACAATGAAAAAATCATTAAAAAAAGACAGAACAATCTTAAAAAAGGTAAAAGTGAAATTAAGACACTTTCAAATAAACAAAAACTGAAATATTCTGTCAGTAGCCCTGTAAAAAATAACAGAATCTACACAAAATAAAAAGTATCAGTAAATATAACTATATAAGTATTATGAAAACAGTATGAAGATTTTTTTGTTACTATTTTTTGTTTTAAAAGAAAGCTACATAGCCCTGGCCAAGTGGCTCAGTTGGTAGGAGCATCATATGATACACCAAAAGGTTGCAGGCTTGATTCACAGTCAGGGCACACACCTGGGTGGCAGGACAGGTTGTAGTAGTGGATGTGCAAGAGGCAACCACACACTGATGCTTCTCTCCCTCTCTTTCTCCTTCCCTTCCCCTCTGTCTAAAAATAAATACATATTTTTAAAAGACATGTTGTCTTTTAAAAGACATGTTGTTTAAAAGACATGTGCTGTCTATGAGACTCACTTTCACAATTCAAAGACATAAATAGCTTGAAAATAAAAGGAAAAACCATATACCATGCAAATAGTACAAAACTAGACTTCAAGATAAAAACTGTTACTGAGACCAAAAAAAAATTTTTACAATGTTTTCCATCAGGAAGCATTTATACACCTAATTACAGAGTTCCAAAATACATGAAGCAAGAACTGAGATCTGATAGGAAAAATTCCATCTATAGTAGTGGGAGACTTCAATAATGAAGAATGTCTATAGTGATTAGAACTAGTCATAAGATCAACAAGGTACAGAAGAAGACTTAAACCAGCAGTCCCCAACCTTTCTGGCACCAAGGACTGGTTTTTCTACAGACAGTGGTGGGGCAGAGCTCAGGAGGTGGGGTCAGGAGGAGGAACTCAGGCAATGTCCCCTCACAGACAGGTTGGGGTTGGGCATCTCTGACTTAAACATCACTATAATTGACTAGACCTAACAAACATCTATTCAACATTGCACTCAACAATAAATATTCTTTACAAGTGCTCATTCTTCTGGATAGACCATGTGTTAGGCCTTAATACAATCCTTGATAACTTTGAAAGTACTGAAATCATACAAGGTACCACAGAAGTGGGAAAAGTACCTCAGAAATCTACATTCGGGCTCCTTGAGTCTGTGTTTGAATATGAAGATATATATATTTATATAGTGAGTCTCTATGAGGCTGGAAAAACAATCTCAACATGGAAAGAACAACTATTGGGAAGGTTAAGATGAACAATTCCGAGTTCAAACAGGGTCAGGAAAATTTCAAGTTCTGACGTCTTTGTTAGAAAGGGAAAACTACCTTGAACACTCAGGGCATTCAGAGGAAACCCTGGAAGAAACAAGTTAGTAGTAGAACTAAAATAGTAATCCTAGAGTAAAGGCTACTCTTGAACAACCTAAACTTTAAAAACAAGCCTCGAAGGAATAAAGCTCATTGGTAAGTAACTTAACTGCCAGCAAAACAAAATTAATTGGTCTTTTTTTTTAAATTTAATCTTTATGGTATTTTTTCCATTACTATTTAGTGCCCTTATACTACCCTCCATCCAGTAATCACCACACTGTTGTCCATGAGTCCTTTTTCCCTTTTGCTTAATCCCTCTACCCTGCCACTAGCTGTTACCCAGCTCTCCATCTATGAGTCTGTCCCCATTTGCCTTGTTAGTTCTGCTTGTTCATTAGATTCCACATATGAGTGAAATCATACATTATTTGTCTTTCTCTGACTGGCTTATTTCACTTAGCATAATGTTCTCCAGGTTCATCTATACTGTTGCAAAGGGTAAAACTTTCTTCTTTTTTATGGCCAAGTAGTATTCTATCATGTAAATGTCCCATAGTTGTTTTTAAAAAAAGACCACAAAACCCAGACACTCAACAACATAACACAATGGACAATAGCCAATCAAAAATTACTAGACATGCAAAGAAACATGAAAACGTGGCACATAACCAGGAGAAAAATCAGTCAAAAGAAACAGACCCAGAAATGCCACAGACATGGAATTAGCAGACAAGAACTTTAGAACAGCTATTATAGACAATAACTTATTAAAATTACACTGATTTACAGAAACAATATAAATTATATAAAATTGTAACTATGGCCCCGGTCTGTGTGGTTCAGTTGGTCGGAACATCTTCCTGTAATTGAACAGATGTAGGTTTAATTCCCAGTCTGGGTGTTATGATCCCTGGTCTGGGTACTTAAAGGAGGCAACCAATTGATGCTTCTCTCTCACATCAGTGTTTCTCTCTCCCTTGCTCTCTCTTTAAAATCAATGAAAAAATGTCCTTGGGTGAAGATAAAATAATAAAATTATAAATTACGTTCCAGGATTTCAAAGAAGTGACCTGGCTGGTGTGGCTTACTGGACTGAGCACCAGTCTGTGAACCAAAATGTTGCTGGTTTGATTCCTAGTCACGGCACATGCCTGGGCTGTGGGCCAAGTCCCCAGTTGCAGATGTGTAAAGGGAACCAATTGATGTTTCTCTCCTTCTCTCTCTCCCTTCCCTCTAAAAATAAATAAGTAAAATCTTTTTCAAAATATATGAATATAACATTGAGAAAAATGAAAGAGACACATATATACACACTAGCACAAACATACTTTTTTATTAAAAATTTTTATTTATTTATTTTTAGAGGGGAAGGGAAGGAGAAAAGAGTGGGAGAGAAACATCAATGTGTGGTTGCCTCTCTTGTGTCCCCTACTGGGGACCTGGCCCACAACCCAGGCATGTGCCCTGACAGGGAATCGAACCAGCAACCCTTTGCTTCACAGGCCTGTGCTCAATCCACTGAGCCACACCAGCCAGGGCCACAAATATATTTTTAAAAGATGCAAATAAAACTTCTAGACTTCTGGCCAAGAGGGAGGCGTAGGTGGAAACACTGTACCTCCTCCCACAACCAAGATTAAGGACAACAAACATTTACAAACAATAACACAACCAGAACACAAAAAATTGAACTACGGAAGTCCAACAACCTTTCAACCAGACCAATAACAGGGGCAGAGTCGGCAGCCAGTGGAGAGGGAACACAGCAGGAAAACGCAGTCGCTGCCAGAACAAGAAGCACCAGGGATCTGGGGGAGGAGACAAGCAGAGCACGTAGGGCATGCAGGGCAGTTGGCCAAACGTGGACACCCATTCGAGTGCAGATAAACTAGGCAAGAGCGGGCAGTGAGATGGACTGCACAGCCCAGGGCCCCAGTGACAGGGAAATAAAGCCTAAAAATACCGATTGAAAAAGTGCCAGGAGAGGCTCCCAGCCTCACGGGAGAGG
>PVKM010006497.1:15859-44184 GCA_004027735.1 Carollia perspicillata | reverse complement strand
AGACTTCAGTGAGACACTCAGTTTCCTTAAGCCTTAAAGCAGCAACAATAATACCACATTCTCACAGGAATGTCTGTCAGCGCAAAGATTGAAACAAAGCAGAATGCAATAAATGGTAGGCATAAGTCAGGAAGAGGAAGAATGAATTGAATTGAGCTCTTTCTGACACTTCTCAGCAGATTCATTTACTCACTTGTTGCTAGATGTGATCTTAGGGCCTTGCCATTTGCTTGGGGAAACCACATGTGTTATGGAGCAGCTGCTCACTCTCAAGCACCCCGGGTAACACCAGCAAATGTATCAGCTGATTTACGGAAGCATTGATAAAAATGAGAGCTAAGACTCAATGTTCTTTTTACTGTTTGGTTTGGAGGAAAAAAGTACGTAAGACATTTCCACCCACACTGGGGTGGGCTCTCCTGGAGGCTCTGAAGGAATGAGACGTGCCTGCTATGTGCATCAGGAGCACGTATCTGAACACACAGGTTTTTACTTGCAACATCAGACATTGTGGGACCAAGCTTGTTTTTAGCTTATATTTTTAGCTTATATTTTTACTCTACGTAGTAATGTTCAATTGTCACCATAATTGCTCATGACTCTTTAAGTTCAGATTTCTGAACTGCAAACACCAGAAGAAAATGTACTATGTGAATCATGATCACAAAGTCATGAAGACACATTCATAAATGAACTGATTAACTGGATAATTTAGTTGAAAATCCCACGAAAGTCACTAACAGTTTTTAATACACAGCCATCAGTGTTAATATTAATTAACAATGACTTGACTTCCATCCAAGATGGAGGCGTAGGCAGACACACTGTGCCTCCTTGCACAACCAAAATGAGGACAACAACAATTTAGGACCAAAATAACAACCAGAACTGACCGAAAATTGAACTGTATGGAAGTCCGATAACCAAGGAGTTAAAATAGACACATTCATCCAGACCGGTAGGCAGGGTGGAGCCAGATGGCCGAGCAGAGAGGGGTCATGGCACAAAAAGTGGTGGCACTGGGCGCACAAGGTGCCCCAGGCACACAAGACAGCAGCAGGCAGACCCTGGGCACAGGGGGGCAACAGGAGGCAGCGATTGTGAGGCGAGGCACTGTGCGAAAGGCAGCTGGCGGACCAGGCAGTCCCACATTTGCATGCAGATAAACCAGGTGAAACGGGGGAGCGAGACAAACTGCGCAACTCAGGGTCCCAGCACCAGGAAATAAAGCCTCAAAATACCCATTGAAAACACCTGTGGGGGTTGAGGAGCAGGGAGAGACTCCTGGCCTCACAGGAGAGTTCGTTGGAGAGACCAAAAGGGTCCTAGAACATACACAAGCCCATCCACATGGGAGTCAGCACCACCAGAAAGGCCCAGTTTGCTTGGGGGAAGTGGTGGAAGGGACTGAAATCCGACATAGAGTGGAGAAAGTGACATTGTTCCCTCTAGGACCTCACACCCACATACAGCATTACAACCCAGCGAGTGGGTTGCCCTGCCCTGGTGAACACCTAAGGCTTTGCCCCTCATACATAACAGGTGTGACAAGACAAAAACAAGGGCCCAAACAGAACAACAGATCAATGCTCCACAGCAAATTCAACTAAGTGATGAAGAGATAGCCAATCAGAGATAACCTATCAGATGCACAGTTCAAAGCACTGGTGATCAGGATGCCTACAGAATTGGTTGAATTTGGTCACAAATTAGATGAAAAAATGAAGGCTATGATAAGTGAAATGAAGGAAAATGCACAGGGAACCAATAGGGATGGGAAGAAAACTGGGACTCAAATCAATAGAGTGGACCAGAAGGAGGAAAGAAACAACCAAACAGAAAAGAATGAAGAAACAAGGATTCAAAAAAATGAGGATAGGTTTAGGAACCTCCAGGACATCTTTAAACATTCCAACATCTGAATTATAGGGGTACCAGAAGGAGAAGAGGAAAAGCAACAAGTGGAAAACTTATTTGAACAAATAATGAGAACTTCCCCAATCTGGCAAAGGAAATAGACTTCAGGGAGTCCCAAAGAAATTGGACTCAAGGAAGCACACACCACGGCACATCATCATTAAGTTACCCAAGATTAAAGTGAAGGAGAGAATCCTAGAAGCAGCAAGAGATAAGGGGACAGTCACCTACAAAGGAGTTCCCATCAGACTGTCAGCTGATTTCTCAAAAGAGACCTTACAGGCAAGAAGGGGTTGGAAAGAAGTATTCCAAGTCATGAAATGCAAGGACCTACATCCAAGACTGCTCTATCCAGCAAAACTTTCATTCAGAATAGAAGGGCAGATAAAGTGCTTCCCAGATAAGGTCAAGTTAAAGGAGTTCATCATCACCAAACCCTTATTATATGAAGTGTTAAAGGGACTTATCTAAGAAAAAGAAGATAAAAATATGTATAGTAAAATGACAGCAAACTCACAATTACTAACAACCACACCTAAAACAAAAACAAAAACAAACTAAGCAAACAACTAGATCAGGAACAGAACCACAGAAATGGAGATCACATGGAGGGTTAGCAACAGGAGAGTGGGAAGAGGAGAGAGGGGGAAAAGGTACAGAGAATAAGGAGCATAGATGGTAGGTAGATAATAGACAGGGGGAGGGCAAGAGTAGTGTGGGAAATGTAGAAGCTAAAGAACTTATGACACATGGACATGAACTAAAGGGGGAGAATGTGGGTGGAAGAGGGTGTGCAGCGTGGAGATGATCGAAGGAGGGGAAATGAGACAACGGTAATAGGATAATCAATAAAATGTATTAAAAAACCAAAAAACAATGACTTTATTTGAATCTTACATACGGAAGTCTATGAGGACCTGGCATGGTATATTTGAGTTATTAAAATATTAATATTGGCCTTCTCAGTCTTCCTAAAATCATATGCTTTTTTGTTTAAGGTATACAAACAACATTTTCAAGTTTGCCTAAATATGAAACTTAATGTTTTGGTTGATTTAAGCTAATTAAGACCTGGCTGGTGTGGCTCAGTGTATGGAGAAGGTAGCCTGTGAACCAAACAGTCGCCAGTTCGATTACCAGTCAAGGCACATGCCTGGGTTGCAGGCCAGTTCCCCAGTAGGGGGAGCACAAGAAGTAACCACACATTGATGATTCTCTCCCTCTTTTTCTCCCTCCTTTTCCTTCTGTCTAAAAATAAATAAATAAAATCTTTTTTAAAAAGCTGATTAAGAAATCAGAGATTTTATTTATTATTAACATTCTAAAGGCCAGGGTGTTATCTAGGCCAAATGCTTCTAAGGTAGGACTTTTAAAAGGTACATTTTAGATTCTACAGCTCATAATTCATAATCTATACATCATTATTTATAGTTATGAAGAATTTATAATCATAAGAGTTAAGCCTGCAAACTTGAGTTGTTACCTGACAAGGTAATAATAAATCATGAGGAAATAACATGTCATTTCCCAGAAAATGATATTTTAAGAAAACAGCTACAGTACTAGTAATACTTTTATGAAATCACACATTTTTATGGTATCCAAAATCACATTTATAAATGGTAGCATTCATTACAGGGAATATTGTCCCTTCATATTAGATATTCTTAACACTACCAACACTGTCACGTGACATAAGAAATACTCGCAGCGAGCGAAAGTCAAATTCCAGAGTCAGTACTTACTGTGATGCATGGAACATGAGCATACAAGGCATCTTCAGTATGGAAGCATCATAATTATACTAAGCAACAACAAATATATTTTTTAGAGTTTTCATTTAGTATTTAGGATTTTCTGAGTTAAGTTGCTAATTTGGAACAAAGAATGTATGTATATATGCTACATTTTTATTTTAAAACATCCTTCAAAACATACTTAATTACCTTTAGAGAAATGTAATATAAGCATTTTGAATATTTAATACAAATTCCTAGTATAACTAGGTTATCATAATTTTACTTCCCTTCTCATTTTCCACCAAGAGTGAATATTTTATTAATACTACTTCCTTGGTGAGGATCCTTAGATCCTGTAACGGTTATCTTATGCTTTTCATTGTTGGACTTCTTAGTCAATAATTTAAGTTTCAATCTTATGCGTTATTACTTCAATATTATTGAAAATAACAACTGAAGGCATGCTTATCATGTGATTTCCTTCAGGGCCAGCAGAACCTTTACCTGCTCCTTCTCAGATTTCCTTGTTTAACCCTCACTGCTAATGCACTCTGCCTATCTTATCACTGACACGGCAATCACATCTGTCACACTGACTGCTGCCCCACTTATTTCTCCTCCAGAGATTAATGGAATTACATCCAGGGGATTTTCATTAGGTTTCAGAGAGAGAAAAAAAAAAACCTATAAAATATTGCTATAATCCAAACTATAATTTTACAGAAAGTAGCTAAACCTAAAACTAGAATATGTTCACCTGCTGTTTAGAAATGCCTTTCATCCACTTTCTTTGCTGAGACTAGTTAAGAATTATACAAAGCTAATACATTTATCATACTACATATCAATACCCTATATTTTAAGCCAACTTGAAGGATTTGTTACAATTTCAGTAATCATAAACTCATAATTTACAAATGGCTATCTCAGTTCTTTCGATTTCGGCAGTGCTGTGTTCCGAAATAAGCATGTCTTCCAGTCATTAAGGAAATGGAGGGACACGTGTGGTTTCGGGTTTGCGGAAAGTAGAGAAGGGTCAGTGTGTAGCCATTTAATAAATACATTTTATGTATTCAAACACACAAATATTAAATATATTTCTCTCTCTGTTTACTCCTTTCTTTTATCTGTTTCCTTGCAAAACAATCCTAGAATGTTTGAGATTGCTCAAACAACAATAAAATACATTAAAATTCTAAATAAGGCCCTAGAACTTGTCAAGATATTTCTAAATGAACCACCAACAGAGCCACTGTGTCTTTCCTGTTCAGAGCCACTAAGCATTAGGAAGTCCATTTGAAGTAATATTTTGGGTTATACTTAAGAGCAAATATAAGCACATAAAACTAGCTTGCACTATAGGTTTCATGAGCATAGCATTTCAAAAATTATATCCTTAATTCAAATGGCAAGGTAAAATAAATTACAGGATTAATAAAGAACTCGTTTTCAAAGGCATTTGTCCAATGTTTGGTGTATAGTATATGTGAGCATATACAAAACCAACACTGGCAAAACTTCATCTGGACACTAGAATCATGTTATTACCTAAGGGAATTAAAGGAAGGTGAAGCTTAAAAAACAGGACTATCAGATTTTCAATCCAACAAATTGCTTGCTTTTCTACTTCTTGCTCTGTCTACTCATACATTTCCTTTTATAAAATAATTTTTAGTTGTTTATTCTGTTTAAATATCTTCCTGAAAATTCTTATCTTCACTTCCCCCTACGTTGTTTTTTTTTCTGTCAGTAACAACTTCACTGTTGCAATGTGTAAAATAAATGATAGTTGTCCAAGACGTTACACAGTTTTTCACAAGTAAACAAATATTACAAACTGGCATAGACATTTTGAAAGAAGGGTCATTTCCTGTGCCTGACAAGAGTCATTGGCTGCTACAAAGTCTGTATATAATGCATTAACTAAACTAATAGTTAAGCTTTCTAACTGCTATTCAAGTGTCATAGCCTTGAATGAATGTATAGGTATTTATGTATTTTATTTATATGAAATACTGTAAGAGAAAATTAATTTCTAAAATTTAATTTAAATTCATAAAAATAATTTATAAGAGGTGTAAAATAATTTAATTTGTTATATAAAATCTTAGCACAAGTTTAAACACCAGAAATAATGTTATGAAGGAAGAGAACTCATTAATAGAATTAATGGACAGCTTCAATAAAATATTTACTTCTTGAAAATTTTCTGTCTTGCTTCTATGTAGATTTTAGGGTGATAAAGCAAATTTAATTTGACTGGAGGGTAATGGGAATCCCATATGTTAATGAATTTGACATATGTTCAATATACAAACATGTCTGTTGAATAAAAAATTTTCCCTTTGTATGACATACTTTTAAGGCATTTTTGTCAGAGAACAGACTAATGCAAGTGAGCACCTCTTTAAATCCTTTGTCATTTACTTAAAAGAGGAAAATTGATTTAGAGGAACAGGGCCTCCATATTGCTGTTCAAGGTATCGAGTCAACCACAAAAACATAAAATGGAAACGGACATTTAGGAAAATATATTTTAAAACTGTCACAAACAAGCTTTTCAACAAGAAAAGCACTCATGATATGCTATGAGAATACATGCTATGATGCCAGTTTAAGGATTAAGGACACTGAGTGTCTCAGTGACTCTATAGGAAGTCTTTAGGAAGGTGGAATTTGAGTTCACGTTTTCTGAGTTTCAAAGTATTAGAGTATATTAAATATTAACAATGTTGATATTACTTTAATAACATTAAAAATAAAAACAAATCACCTCATTTCAAATATATAGTTTTGGTATTTGAATGTAAATATTCTGAGAATATCTTATTAGACAAGAGTTTTATTTTTAAAATAATTTCAAATGGGAAGAATGAGAAAAAACAAGCTTACTAGTGTGTACCAAGTTGCAAAATAAAGTTACAAGTGCTACGACTGTCCTCTCACTGAACATTGAAATTGATTTGTTAATGTTTTCTATTCAATGCTAATGCATAAACTTAGTGGAAACATAGTGAAAGCTGTTTTACATAAAAAATTTAAATATTTTATATTTGAAACTTATTCCCATTCATATGTAATTTAATAAACAATGATATAATGCTTGTTCAAAATCACATCGACTTGTTTTTTACTGAGTATGAAATCTATATGAATAGGAAAAATACCCCATTAATTTCCCCAATGCAATCAATACAATGCTAAAAGAGACCATTTAAAGAAAGGGAATGAATGTAAGTCTTCCTGCTCCATCATCTTTCCTGACGAAGTGAATAATCTGTTTCTAGTTTTTCCAAAATATTAATTACGGATAAAAATGGAAAAATGAAATTCTTCCTCTTTGCAATCAACAACTGAAGATGGAAATCATAAATGACTTTTCCATCTCCACATTTTCTTATTTAAAGAAGCAATGCTGGTCATAAGAACACCACTTAATTCTTCCTGATCACTTTATGTCTGATATTTAATATGTTGGGACTAGCTTTTCCACCACCCTTAGTGCTTTCCTCATGTCTAAGACCATGTTGTCAAAGAGCTGTGCAATTTCCCGAACACCAAGGCTGCATAAGCCTTCCTCCAAACACTCGAAGCTGGAATAGTCTTGACTGAGAGGGAAAATTAAATGGACAGGGCCATAAGTAATACCTGAACTTGGCATCTGGCCAGAGATAGGTTCAAATCCTGTGAGCAGGCTACTCTGTGCCTGGACTTCTGTAGAGCGGGTTGATGAGAGTAGAAAGCAAAAGTTGTCAGGCACTATTCTAAGCACACTCACATGCTTATTGAGCCTACTTCTCAAAACCCAATGAGGCAGGGATTTACTTCTTACCTGAGAGATGAGGAAACTAATGCCCACCAGATATGTTCAATAATTTGCTCAAGGTCGCAGAGTTGAACATTCTTCTGAGCTGGGATTTGAAACCAAGCACACATACCGTGCTCTTAACAATTATACTTTATTGTTTGGAAAGCTCGGGAATCAATAATACCTCAATGTTTTCACCTGTAGAAGATGTGCTGCATCGGGGTCAAAAGGTCAAATGCCTCTGGAGGTTAAACAGCACCAAATCATGGAGCATACTCTTTGCAAGCCTATAGGGGTGATGAGGGCTGTGGAAGCCTAGAAGGATTCTTTTTTCTTTTTTTCCCTTTCTTTAATTATGGACAGGATTACACATGCCCCCATTTCCCCGCTCCTTTGCCCACCCCCTCCCAGCCCTCACAGCCCACTTCCCTCTGGCCCTCACCACACTGCTGACTGTGTCTGTGTGTTATGCATATGTGTTCTTTGGCCAATCCCTTCACCTTTTGCCTAGTCCCCGCTCCTCCCCTCTGACAGCTGTAAACCCTAAAGGCATCAGTTGTTAACTCAGCTTCAACTAATGGCTGCACAAGCTTGGTGTATTTTCAAGCTGATTTTGGTTTTTTAAACCACGCTTCTCAGCTTGGTTTAAAGATTTCTCTGGGAAATTTCCAAGTTTTAAAATACGAAACAGGCCCACGTCAACTCTGTATGAATGCTGCCTGTGAGTTACCAGTGGATGGCTCCTCAGGGAGATGAGTTCTAAGGTTTCTTCCACAGCAATGCCTTGAAACATCTATAATACCCAAGTGGCAGTATATTTAATTTTCCCATTTGTGTTGGGAAAATTAGGAAATGAAGGTACTGATTTCAGATAGGACATAGAGTGAAAATCGTATGGCTAATGGTGTTCAGGAAGATGAGTTTGCCCTCCACAGCATAAGAATGTTGCTTCTTGTTTAAAGGTACGTGTATATGTACCATAAACAAAGTTGGGTATAAAAAAACTCTATGATTTTTCCATACTAAGAATGATTTCAGGATTCTAACAAATTGTAAACATACACTTTTTATTTTATTTAGCTTGGGATATTACTTTTGCTTCTATGTTGTATTTATCAGTTGAATGATCAAACTAGTTTACTATATAAATATTGTTTACTAGCTTTTACTGTGAGTTTTTATTCTTTGAATCATAAATGCTCCAATTGATCTTCGATTTTCTTGCATGATTTCTCTCCCAGCTTTTTCATGCTTGAAAATATAATCCTCTATAGATATAATTATCACTCTAAATTTGAACCATGCATTTGTCATACTCACAAGAACTAAAGATATTCCTTAAATTTTCTGCTGCAGAAAAATCTCTCTAAATAGCGTTAACTATGATTTTCAATCATAGCTAAATGGATACATCTAAAAAGAACTGTGTATATCAACTATAGACTATTTACATTTCTAATGGGATTATGAATTTGAGGGAGGTCTTTGTTTTTCATTTTTCTATACTTAGCAAGTAAAAGATAGATGAAATTAGTACAATAATTGCAATGATAAATGAATAACTGAGATGCAAGTACATTGTAATTAGTTTCTCTCTGAAGTACTTTAGCTTCCAGTTGACTGCTGAGAAGGATAAAATCTTTGAGGTTAAACACATTAGTTTCACTGGAATCTGCTGTAAAGGATTCATTTTGCTTTGGGAGGGCATCAGCAAAACTAAAGCACAGAGTATTAGAGCTGACGGCATGCTAGATGAAGTTAAAACACACACCCCACTATCTGCGAGTCTTGTCCCCAGAGTTGTATTTGGTATACAAAATACTTCTAGGAGGTTACTACCCTTCCAGGAGTTTGTATTCCTGTGTTATGAGGCTTCATTTCATCACACATTTGGCATATGCCTGCATAGAAATATTGCACAAATGTGTATCATAATATTTATTCAAAACATCTCAGAGAAAAATAATAGTTATCAAGGTTATGGCAATTCCCTTAACTAGGTTTTCCAAAATAAAACCTAAAAATAGTAGCATTTTTTACTTTCTTAAAAATAGGCATTTTGGGAGCAAGGGAAAATAAGTACTGTGTTTTAAATGCGTGTTGTGAAACTGCTGTATGATTGTGTAAGGCCCTTTATGTTTTGGATTAAAAATTGTATTATTTTGTACAAGATGATATAAGGCCCCCGATACAATGTTGAGTGGGACTAGTGCCAAAATTGGACACAAAGAACTTGTAAGTGACCTACCCTCTAAAGAGAGGGGCCCATAACTGGGGTCAGATCCGTCCCCCATTGATCTCTAAGAAGTAAGAGATTATAGAATCCCTCCTAAATAAAGCAAAAAGAACAGAGGTGGAGTGAGAGTCATTATGTCTTTTGAAAAAATTTACGTTACTAGTAAGAGGCAATCCACTCCACACCATAGAGTACAGAGGGGAAGACTATCATGCTGTTGTTTCCTGGCCAAATATCCTCTTAGGTGATAGATTTACTCATCTGATTCAGACCTCATTGAGCAAAGAGAATTACAGAGAGACAACAGGAAGCATAGATGGAGGGGCAGGACAGGACCACCTACACACCCAGAATTTGGTCTGGGAAGATGTGTTGAGTTTCCATGAGCCATGGGGACATTGAGGAGGGTGGAGGACTTGAGTGCTCCCGCTGGTAGTCCACCCAAAAGAGCTCCCACTAGAAGATGAAGTGACCTCTGCAGTTACAGTGAGGGCTACAAGGGCTGTGGGGTCATGTTCCCAAGTGATCTCCTACTCCCATAGCAGGGAAGTGAGCACCAGGAAGGCCTGACGGGACCCTCCAGAGCATGCGTTATGTATCCCACGAGAGAATATGCATTTGGCCTTCCTGTCACAGGGAAGGGGAACCCTGAGGAGATGAGGCATGAAAAGGCAGAGCTTTGCTTTCCCTTACCACTCGGGTCCCCAGCCATGCTCAAATCTGGGAAAGAAGAGAAAATACAATTTTGACTAAGTTTGAAATAAGATTTTTAGCTGAACTGGGCTGTTAATAGCCAAATTCACAGCCAAATGGAGTAACATATCCCAAATATTGTTATTGGTCAGGAAAGGTCTGAGGACAATTCAAAGATTAAATGAAAACAACCTATTTTATATTTAAACTTCTAATTGATTTGAAATTCCTAGATAAACTGGGTTATACCAGGCTAGCGTTGATATTTTCATTTTATTTTATTTTTCAAATGTACATTTAAAGAAGAAGTAGTTGAAACCAAAGATATAAAAAACTTTGCAGACCAAGATTGAGCCTCCAGTTTAGAAGGTAGAGAAGTTCATCATTCCTTCAGATCTTTCAGTTGGCCAAAATAATACTTTAGGGTATATTGTTTAGATTTTCAGCTGGTGTCAAAGCCTAAGAATACAGAGAAAAAATATAGTCCTGCTGTAATCAGCACCTCATTTCTTCACTGCTTGCTTATTTATCATTTTACAAACTAATAACCTAAATGTGACCATCTGTAGAAAACGAATGCTTCAAACCTCTGGCCTGAATAGGTGAGATTTAAATAAAATCAACTGAGGTTTTAAATGAACTAGACGGCTCCCAGAACAAATGAACGGGTCGGTACCTTGAACAGAGAAGATGCTGTCTTCACATATTTAACTATTCACTTATACTTATTGAAATTAATGAGTAGAAACATAAGATAGACCCCCAAATAACAGTGGCTTGAACAAAAGAGCAGTCGTTTATTTTGCTCTTACTTCAGTGGCTCCATGGCCATCTTTCTGCTCCACCATCCCCAGGACGTGCCCCCTATTCTCTCCTGGTCCACAAGGGAGGTTTGAGGTGCAAGCAGGAGGATGGAGGGGGTGGCAGGAAGCCACAAGGCTTCCCTTAAGGCCATGGCCTGAAAATGGCACATTTCCCTCCAAGAGCTCAGCCACACGGCCGCTCCTTCCTGGCTGCCACGGCCCCAGCTAAAAGTGAAAGGTCTATGTGTGGGGACATTTAGCCACTAGCAGCTGTCACATCATTTATGTGGCAAACTTAACTGTACATAGATATAGACAAATCTAGGAATTAAGTAATAAATATACCTGGGCAGTCCAAATAAATATTATAAATCCATGCACTAAGCCTGGTAAACTTTACCCCCCAAGGGCCCTTTGTATCTGCACTATTAGTTTTTACCCTGAAGCCCAGTTGAAGAAAAGCAACCAATTATAAGAAAAGAGAAGACATGATAAAGGAAAATATACTAAATTATAATGAGCTTTGGTAGCCTGAAAGGAAATCTAATTAAGAAAAAGATACAACTCAAATAGCACAGAGACAAAGAAATATTTAGTATAAGGCATATGCCATTGACTCGTGATTTTATACTATAAATGTCACTGAAATAATTAAAGTTGATTATGAGCTTTCAAAAACCTTGCACTCTTTTAAGGAAGACAGGGTTGAATGTAATGCAGTTTGGAGTAGCTAAATTAAGATAATTTCTGTGCTTATAAGCAATAATCATAAGGCACTTGGAAAACTCAGTTATCTAGAAAAATCCATTTTGTTTTTAAGCTAAATAACTGAGTTTAATTTTAATGTGTCCTTGTGTTTATCATTAAGTGTGTTCATCAGTAAACAATTTTTGTGTATTTGGACATATGGATTTTTAAAATGTGTGAGATTGCAAATGTATTGCATTTCACTTACAGAGCACTGTAAATTTTATTAAATATCAGTAAGAATGAGTTATAAGGAAATTGTAGTAAGTATGTACAAAATTTACAATATGAAAATCATAACTCCATGAAAAATATAATAATTACCAACTTCAGGGAACACAAAAATAGTGCATAAAAGAAATAGTAATTATAGATGTAAATTGCATTTTCATATTAATAATAGTGTAAATACTGGACACTTATCCACACCCAAATTATGCCCAATTTTGTTGGCTAATCTTGGAAGAGTGCATGTGTGTGCTGGGGCAGGGAAGGAAAAGGGGCATAGATGCTCACCTTCTGTAGTGAAAAGTTAAAAAAAATAATCTCTAAACCTAAAAATTAAGACTAAGTAGTGCAAACATTTAATATAAGGACATGAGGCAATTGCTACATGAATCATCCAAAAGAAAAAGAAGTGGTGGCCTCAGTGGCAAGCAAAATGGGATGGGGGTTCTCAGTTTATGAACACTCTTCCATGTATATTTGATCTTTAAACTAAAAGAAAGAACAAAAGTGAAAAAGAGAGAAAAACTGAATACACAACTTCTGGGAAAATTTAGCTAAAGTAGGTTGGGCACTGTCAAGTTTCAATAATTTCTGTGATTTGCAACAAGTTACTCATTCTCACTGAGCCTCGGGAGCCCTAACCCCAGCTCTGTAAAATGGGATAATACTTTTTCACAGAAGCACTGTAAAGATGAACGGAGATTATGTTTGTAGAGAGTTAACACTGCTTGCTGTACAATCAGCGTGCAGTATCATAGTTTTTTTCCCCTTTTCTCTGTATTGTTGTTATTTGTGTGATGATACATTGGGGGACACACTTCCTGTTCCTACTTCACCATGGGGTCTACAGGACAGATAGCAGACACCAACATGAGTGAGAGACCTATTCCACTGACAGATTTTACGAAGAAATGGTTGAATACCAATGTCATAACTTTTGGATAGACCAAGGATATCAGAGCTCGTCAGAGATGGAAAGGAGGGAGTTTGTGAAAATATTTATTTGGAAAGAGTCATAGTAGGTCTCCATTCTGCCAAGGAAAATGTGTTGCTGGAGTTGGGGAAGGGTCTGCCCTCTTTCTCCTTAAAACTAGTGAAGGGATTTCAATAGAGTAAGTTGGAGACCTTGATATAAGTCCCTTGTGGCTGGGAGTCAGGGCATAAATGACTCACTTCTTAAAAAGCAAGAGTGGCCAAGGGCGTGGGGACACGTAACAATAATCATAGTAAAAAAATAGCATGCACTCATCTAGCTTATAAAATCCAGATACTGTTCTAAACCCTGAACACAGACTATGTTTTTAAATTATCTCAACTTCATAAAATGCATGAGGACTCGGAAGATCAAGGGAAAAATGGTATAATCTGGGTTTCAAACTGAGAAAATTTGGCTCCAGGAGTCCATGTGTCTAAAATTTATGCTGGGCTAATTTTCACTTTGATGGGTTCAATCAAAATAAAGCAACTAGCAAAAAGGAAATTGGAGGGACTTAATTTTGATATGGTCTGTTTGAAAACAAAACACTATACATTCGTGTATTTGCATGAGTGTAGTATACTGAGGAGTACATAGAATATTTTAGTCAGCCAGCTGGTAAGTGGTGGAGTTAGGCTGCAAACCCAGGCCAGCTGGAGCATAAAGTCCAGGCACTGTCCACTCCATTAAAGTCAGATTCATAATCTGCAATCAGAGGATAATAGGATTTATTTCATATCATGTTTTTGTTTTACAAAAGCAATGACTACCATAGTGGTTCTTAAAGTTTGTCCAGGAATCCCATGGGATACCTAAGACACTTTCAGGGGACCACAAAGTTAAAATCATGCACAGGTAAAAGCTTCATTTGAGTGCAAAATTAGACCAATGGATTTTGAAGTAATGGTTGTGCAAAACTGTTATGAGTTCCGATTCTACATTGTAAGTACCTTTTAAGAACCTACCACTTACTGAGTTTTATGGTAGTACTAAATAATACTCATAGTTATTTAAAAGGATATTAAAAAAACTCCTCACTTTTTAAACTGTGCATCATTGTGAAGCCTGATTTTCTTCTTTTCTTAAAAGATACTTTGTTATTTATTTTTAAAGAGAATGGAAGAGAGTGAGAAAGAGAAGGAGAGAAACATCTATGTGCAAGAGAAACATCTATCAGCTGCCTCTTACATGCTCCTAACTGTGACCTGGCCAGCAACCCAGACATGCATCCTGACGAGGAATTGAACAGGTGACTTTTTGTTTTGTGGGACATGCCAGACCCACTGCACCACACAAGTCAGGGCCTGATTTTCTTCTTATACATAGTCAAAACAGCATAGCAGCATATACATAGTCACAGTAGCAAAACACACATAATGAATACAAAAGCAGATATGGAAGTCCAACTGGCTTCCACACCCAGACATTAAAGATATTTGCAAAAATATAAAACAATGCCACACTTCACATTATTTTTTGTTCTTTCTGGAAAATACAGTTATTCTTCAAAAAGATTTTATTACCGTTAATGTCACAGATTCATTATCATTATTGTATTTATCTTTATTTTTAAATGAATCATATATATTTGAATTTTTTCTGCATTATTTTCATTAATAGATATGACCCACATAAACAAAAATTTATTGGGGTCCTTAATAATTTTTAAAAGTGTTAAGTAGTTTTGAGTTCAAGAGATTGAGAATAATAATAGGCCCATAGTAGCTACTGCAAAACTATTATACCTTCTCCTTAATTTCGTTAATTACAGGTATATTTTTCTTAAAAATTTTATTTTATATTGTAACAAAGATCTTGTCATTCTGCTATGCAAGTTTCTGCTAAATGGCTGTATGTTTTTTTTTCAATTTCATAAATATTGTGGAATTGTTACTAATCAGGTACGTTATTAACATTTGACAATACAAGTTATCATTTTTCTATTGTTCTTTGCAGAGTAAATCTTGTCATCCTCTAACATGATCTTACCAAATGATTTTGTTTAATAAACGTGCATATTAGAGAATAAAATGTCTGATTATTTTAAATAGAAAAGCAATCTACATGTCTGAAGAAAAAATAATATATTTTTACCATGATATTTTTACTTTAAGAAGTCAACAATAACAAGATTCTTTAACAAGGAATTACAGATGCTATAATTTTTTTAAACTATAGTATTGAAATTAATTTTATGGGTCACAAAACTAATGCTCTGGTGGGCTCTCATAAAGACAGTGGACATGAATCAATTGGAAGACACTTTAAATTAAAGCTTTGCTTGCTATTTATAAATATTCATAATTAGAGTTCTTGTTATTTTTATAAAGCCAAGCCGACAATCACCTTGGTTGTATAATATTAGAAGACAGAATTTATATCTAGTAAGAGGCTAGCACAAAAAAGTTAAACAGCAAACTGGAACTTTTATAAAGGAAATATTTAATAATGCAACACACAGCAAAGGACTTGGGGCACAGGGGATGCTCTTTTATGTCAAAATAAGTTTGGAAGCCCTTTTCCTCCTGACCAAAGTTGCCCTGCCCCCCTCCCCTGGGTCCTAGCTCCTTAGGCAGGGACACAGAGAGGCGAGATGCTACCTAGGAGAGCAGGGTACAGGAAGTGGGGGCCTGGGCAGGGTCCAGAAAGACCTGGAATAGGCCACTCTGAAGGAGACATGAAGACATAGCTGGGAGACACCCTGAGGTTTGCAGCCAGGGTGGGGAAGCGGGGCACGATGGAGGGCAGAAACTGGGTCAAATTCAAAGCAGAAAGGCAAAGCAACAAAAGCACACAGAGAAGTGTGTCCTAGCTTCAGAGTTGGAGAGAACGAAGTTAATATGCAGTGGATAAGATCAGGCAGTTCAGACTCAAAATCTGTAAAATGCTGGCATAGGCAGGGCATTTCTTTTCCTCCTAACCCAACTCTTTGCAGGGAAGAGTGCAGGTCAGTTCTCAACTCTCTGCACCACCCAACACAGTTCCAAAAGCTGAGCTTTTGAACTTGCAAGGATACACACTAAACAGAAAAAGCTATTTCCAGAAAACTAGCAGCCACTGCCAGAGGTCTGCAGAGAACATACAGGAGAAGGAAACAATCAATGTTGTAGAGGGACCATGGAGAGAGGTTGTGCACATAACCTTTGATCAAGCAAAAATAGAAAACCTTTAGATCTTGTTTTGAGGAAGTAGCCATCCTAATATAAATCATTATAAAACAAACGCAGCAAGAAATGAGCAGGTGGCCCAGAATCAGAAATGAGGATAAAAATGTCTGCAGAGGACAGGGTGGAAGAAAATTCCCTTTACAGACACGTGGTGAAGGATTTCAGCACTTCCGTGGATCTGAGCGATTGGAAGTAAACATCAGAACCACTATGTCTGTAATCTTATTCTTGTTTCAGAGAACTCTCTAATAAATTCCTAACATTATATTCCATGTGTGATTCGATAATTTTCACATCATTCAAATATTTTGCAAGTCTGTGTTAGAAGAATCTCTTTGGTGAATATTAAATGAAAATACATGAAACAGATCCCAAGTTGACAAATACTGAGACTATTCCCAGGCTGAGCAGGGGAGGGCGACACCCCTCACAGACCTATGCTTAACAAAGCATGTCCTTTGCAATTACATTTTTTGCTGAAAATTAGAAGAGCTATTTGAGATTTTCATTGTTTTCCCTATTCCCCATGTCTTTTCTCTGTGTGATAACACTTTAGAGTTCCTTCTTTCTCCAATGAGCTCTGGGATTTTCACATAGAAAAATAAGAATTACTACAGAATGAAAAGCATTATTGAATGTTTTCCCAATAAAATGAAAGAATCCAGTTATTTATTTCAAATCTATGGTTATGAAATACAAGGCTTTAAAATCTTTTGGAAAACAATACAGGTTATGAAAGCTCTACTCAAATATAACATAAGTTAATTGCTTTTTTCCCCCAAAGTATTTTCTTTTTATTTACTCTGGGCAATTTCTGTCAGATATTATTGTACAAAGATATATCATAATTTGTTCTGCTTTGCCTTGTCATGATTGCATAAGATTAAAAGTTTACCCATGAGTAAAAATGAATTATTTACACCAATGAATAAGCATTTTAACAAAAAAACATCTGGGCTCCAGAATGTACACAATACAAACCATACATTATTTCAGGGATGAATTTAAAACCTGAACTTGGCCAAACTGATCAAATCTGCACTGAGGACGTTTTGCTACTGAGCAGTGTGCATGGTTCATCACTTAATATTCCTGTCACAAAGGTGACATGCTTTCCATTCCTGGCATTTTACTCCACTAAGCCTAAAGAAGTAACTCATTATTTCATACTCAGAGCCAACATTTTCTACTTGAGACACAATTTTAACAAAATTAATGTGAGATGAGGATAGCATTAATTCATTTACAGCTAAATTAGTTCTCCAGTCTTTGACGGCCTGCAGGGTTACGGTGTACAGGACTGAAAGCAAAGGGGTTTTATTTAAAGAAAAAAATGCTTAGAATTTTAGAAAAACACAGATTATTCTTATGCAACTTTTTTGGAGCGGGATGCTTTTAAAATGATGCCACTGATATAAATCCCTAAACATGTATCTTTTTTACATCAAAATACTTAATAAAATAAAAATGCATTAATTTACCTCTGAAATAAAGCAATTGCAGATGGTTTTTATGAATGTTTTTGAAAATAACTAAAGTATTTATCTATAATCTTTAGAGATACACAAATTATTGTATATATACTAATATAGTTTTCTACTAATTATATAAAATAATTTGATCATTTTTATTAGAGATCTATGACCAAATTTCTTTTAGTTTTCTATGTTAGGTTAACTTAATGTACTCAGTGTATACTAATTTAGCTACTTTAAGGCTCCTAAACCCCTTTACAAAAATACTTTTGTACGTGGAGCCCTCACTAATTAAAAATAAAGCACATGAAGTCCAAACAAGACTTTTTAAAATGGAGTTCAAGGCTACAACAAAATAAGTAGGTAAGTCTGGGCGCTCATGATTAGAACATATTTGTAAGTACTTGGTATTTTATATATAATTTTTAAGTCTCTTATTTTTGTAAAAAAAGAAGATACATAAATTGTCAGTTTACTTAGAAAGTGGCAGAGTAATTGACTGGATTAAAGTGCAAGGTCTTAAAAACCTACTACAATGGATTATAATAATCAAAGTTGAAATGAATAATTCATAAAGGGATTTTAAACATGTGCTTGTGCCTGGTTCATGTAAGAGAAGAATACTCAGATCACTGCTCAGTGCAAACGGCTTATGTTTTTATGAATCAGTCACATCAATACAGGAAGATGATACACTCTCTGAGAATCATGTTTGATGCACCTTCCATTTACTATGCTGAAACTCTCCAAAAGTTATTTTACCTACTAAAAATAATTAAAGGAAAAAAACTCAGGGGTATATTTAAGGACCCTCCTAATATGTGATAATTTTTTTGCCATTACTGTATGAATCTTTCTTAAATGAAAGACATCTTATAAATGCCACAGTCCATGCGGCATAATTGTCTCAGAAATATAATGATAATTAAAAATTATGCCCTGGGTGGTGTAGCTCAGTGGATTGAGTGCGGGCCTGTGAACCAAAGGATCACGGTTCAATTCCCAGTCAGGGCACATGCCTGGGTTGCAGGCCAGTTCCCAGCGGGGGACGCATGAGAGGCAACCATGCATTGATATTTCTCTCTCTCTCTCTACTTCCCTTCCCCTCTAAAGATAAGTAAATAAAATCTTTAAAAAAATTATATGTGGTGTTTGGGAAATGATTTGATCATATATAGGTAAAACTTTAAAGATTAAATAGGGACTTCTGGGTTAAAATGGCTAAAATATCTTCATTATATATATATTAAATTATATATATATATTACTGATGCATAATAAATTGTGTAAGAACTGGTTGTACAAAAAAAAAATTCCAACAGTATCCAGTCAAGGAAATAGCCTAATATAATACAATTATCTTCAAAAAGTAGCAAGCAAGCCAGGGAGAAAGAGAACATGTACACAAAGATTCAGCTGAAGAGTAGATTTAGATGAACAAGAGGAAGAAAGAGGGAGGGAGAGAGAAAGAGAGAGGAAGGGAGACAGAAGGAGGGAGATAAGAAGGTGGAGGGAAGGAGGGAGGAAGGCAGAAAGGAAGGCGGAAGGGTAGTATGTAGTTGTTGAAAGCGACACTTAACTAGCACCCAATTCTGCTTCTGCAAACTATACTGCTAAGTCACAAATCTTGGTAATACTCAGTAATCCAGCTCAAACTGTATGGAGGGAAAGTGAATGAGCAACCATATTTATAAAATAGAGTAGAAGTGAAGATTCTGGAGATGCGAAATGGAGGACTGACCCAAAGTCAAAGGGTTGGACATTTGGAAATCTACCTGTCCTCACCCCAATGTTAGATAAAGTGAACTGGGATTGAACATTTGACAAAATTTCAGATGGAGGGAAATATCCAACAGAGACTGTGTATCACCTTCAAAACTATTGCATGATATGAATAACATTGACAATGTCAATTCTGCAAAAATTAACTCAAAAATGAGATAAAACAACTACAAGAGATTAAAATGGGCACTGCAAACTTAAGAATACAAATTGGGGATCAAAATTCCACCATTATATAACATTATGTATTTTAGAAACATGTAGTAGAAACAAAATTACCTTGGCTAACAACCAACGGGTAACACTGAGGTTTATCTAGTGAATGCTGATTTTTTCAAATGTAAGGTATTAAAATGATTAGAGGAAAACTAATACACAAGCAAGACAAAGGGAATCCAGCGTAAAACTAATTTATGCCCATGAAGTTGAGAACCCAACAAATGCAAGAGGAGCATTTGAAGTCTGTAATATTTACATAAGATAATTCTCCCAGATAAAAATCAGAACATAAACATTAAAGAACAGACTGTGTTTTAAACAAATTCAATACAGAGCAGTCCATGGCAGACACGGCCTAGCAAACCTAGTGACTCTCCGGACTCTCCTCTCTTTCCTCCAAAAATTACTTCAGCAGAAAAAACATTAGGATAGCAGAAATTTGCAACAACACTCGATGTGAGGAGTAATAAAACAATACCCATGATATTCTATGGTAAGAAAAGTATACACCCAGAATTCCAGAATTGTCAATATGTTTAGTATAAAGGCAGTTAGTTGGCAGGTATTCTCCAGCAGAAATAAATTAAGAAAATGCAATGCCCAGAACCCCTACTTGAGAAAAAAAGCAAAGAAAGAAAGAAACAAAAAAGGAAACCATTAATATGTCCAATTAAGAGAGAAATAAAAACCAACACGGAGGCATGGAAAGTCCATGGTGAAAGGACCGGTGAGGCACGGTGAGTGCAGCACACGGAGCTATTAATAACATACCGTGGGGTCTGCGGTTACGGGACAGTGTATGAATGCTGTACAGGAGCCGTGTAAAACTAATAGCATGCCTTATTAAAATGGAAGATGTGCCAGTGGTAATATATTCATCTTTTAAATAGGGAGTTAGTAGAGTTAAAATCGAAATAGGTCATTTTGAAAAATGGCTCTTTGAAAAAAAATTATATACTCTTCTCCATGTTCTCCAGTCCAGTTCTCCTTTGCCTTTCCTTTCATTTCCTCATTCTTCCCCACTCCCTCTCCATCTTTAACCTGAGAGGTATATTTAAGGAAGTATGCTATATTTTAGTGAAGAATCATTTATTTGACATTACAAATTCTCCTCATTTTCACTTCAGTTTATTTTTCTCCTGTGAAATTCAAATGAAACTAAAGTTGTTTTTTTTATTTTAAAACACATCTATATAATGATTCTCATATTATAAACTATTTCCATATATTCCTCCATTCATCCACCCCTGCATCAAATTTCTAAATGTGTTTCTACACAGAGAGACAGGAATTGGTGCATTGAGAGACGTATGGGGTGGTGTTCAGCTCATGTAGAAAGTGGTCATTTTAGAGTGGCAGAATTTTATTTTTTCATTTTTAATTCTCAGTATTCCTTATATTATTTAAGCATATATAATTTTGGCAAAAACAATAAAATATTTCTTTAAACTTGAAGCTAATGTGTAAGAAGGCTTAAGGTTGTAATCTTCAGTAGCCAAATTGTAATTGGAGATGATGCACAGGTTTCATTTGGGTCACTTGGGTGTTGAACACTTACGTGTATACAGCTTAGCTGCTCCTCCCTTGATACTTCCTGTCCCAAGTAGAAGAGGAGAGGAGATTTAAAAGTTATTTTAATTTTCACTGAGTCTCTTTATAAATTGTAAGTTTAAGTTTAACTTAAATGCGTAATTTAGATGCCACTCACGGCATTCCGGTCATTCCTTAGACTCTCGTGCAAAATCCCCAGACATAAATTTGAAAATGACGTTACTAAAAATGTACCATGAAACATTTCCACTGGGAAAAATGTAATTTAAGGACACTGATGTTTTCCAACAGCCCTTTTTTTTTATGATTCAAGAACCATTTCTCACCTAAAAATCAAAGCAAATGTTATTCCTTTTCAAAAGCTTCTCGATAACTCAAACATTTCACTCGCCACAAGTCTGAGTGAACATTAACCTTTTTTAAAAGTTAAACTACCTTGGAAAGCAATCTTCTATTTTCCTCTAACAAATTACAGGTCTGGCCTTTTCCTTTAATGAGAAGACACATCAAAAATTGGGTTAGTCTCTGAATTGTCAGTGTTTGAAAATCAATTGACAATTCACAGAATGCTAATGCCATCTCAGAAAATGTTTCCAATGTTAGTGTATATGAAATAGTATTAAGTTTTATTAAGTTTTGAGAGGATTAATCATTGAGCGAATAATAACTTTGTAGTCAAAACCAATTTTGACAAAACAAAGAAGAGCATGCTTACATTATTTTGTTCCTCAGTGGAATTTTTCTTTTTCCTGTTGATTTTGAAATGAGATTTAGTAAACCACACAGAAAAACTGAAACATGTTTTCATAAAATTATATAAAATATGGTGAGACAAATGTTGTAAGTCTGAGAAAAAAAGACCCTTTAAAATATAAATGAAATATCTGGAAGTTTCTTATATCAATGCAAAACAATAGCCACTATTTTGTTTCTATGACTTTACTCCCATGAGTAATGTAGAGGGTGGGAAAAGTAGCTTCACAGTGGTGGGGATGTGAAACTCAGAGTTTATTCTTGTATTATAGATTATTAATTATCACATTATTTTTCATATGAACAATTGTAAACCTACTTTTGCCTCACCTGTATTTACAAAGCTAATTTTAAATGAAAACATTTGAAACGTGAGTCTCTATCTGCTTTCCTAGTTAGTATTTCTCAAGAGTGAGATTATAGCATTGTTCCTTCTGCTCTTCAGGTGGAAGTTTTCATTGTTATTCTTGTTAATGGGAATAATATGATGTCTTTTATTTACATGGTATTTACCACCATGAAAGACAAAGTGAAGAAAGCCTTGGACTGAATATCTAATATAGAAAATTTATGCCTTTATTCTTATCTCTTTATTGTTTTTTAAAAATGTTCTTTTAAATAATTACCATTTGGTAATTTTTTTAATGTTTTAAGTATACTTATCCTTTTTAACTTATAACTTATTCTTATTCTTATTTAATGATGTTATTTAATTTTATAATATGGTTAACAAATTTTAGATCTTTCTCATTTAAAGTCTTTTAGAGTAAAAAACAATTTTATGTTAATATCTATCTTTGGACTTAATTTCTCAGTTCTACGATTCAAATTCTTAAGTTTTTACTTCACTAATACTTTTTTCTTCTTTTCTTTTGCTACTGCAATTGTCTACTAGTTCCTTTTGAATGTGATTTTTACATTTTAGTTACATTTTGATTTCATATGCTTTAAACAGTGGCTAGTGGAGTACAGGATTATAAAGCTACTAATAGAGAATGTCTATACCACCAAGAGAGTAAGTTTCAATACTTCCTCCCTAGTAGGTAGCATCTCTCTAAAGTTATTTCATTAAAAAGTCTTATTACTGTATACTTGGAAAAACTACAGAGCAAAATTCCCAGGGCAATAAGTGCTGTTCACATAGAAATGGTCAACTTGACCTTTTAGAATGGTATTACATTTTGACAATCTCAACTCACAAAATAATACTTGACATAATCAAGTCATAAAAAGCTGTATATTTTGAAGTTCACGGTTTCAGATAAGCTTTCACTTCCACATGCTACAATACTGGAGCAGAAGAACAGTAGAACAACCTGACTTTCGTGAGAAGTTAGACTGTGTTGCAATTCCTAAATGAAAATGATAGAAGAGGTACTTGCATTTCTACAGCACATGCAAATGAAGACAATATTTCTAATTTGGACCACTTTATTCATGATTAGTTATAGCAAGAGATTGGGAGAGAAATATTCACACTATGCATTCATTTAGCTTTATTTTTGTATTGACTTCTAGAAACCGAGAGACAATTTAGTTCCACTTTTAGACTGTTCTTTCTTTGCCTTGACTGAATTTTGTATTACCTATTCATATTTTATATGTATTGTAAGTCACTTTTAACAGCTTTTGGAACAAAGCAGGGTGAAAAAGGCATATGAAAAAAGCACAATTTAAATTAGTTGAAACAGCATATCCAATTTACCTATCAGCATATCAAGGCCTGAGAGATGAAGTCACTTCTTTCAATGAAATCGGTGTGTAAGTAACAGATAAAGAACTCTGAACTTAGGATCCTGCATCCCACATTTCTCTATTATCTCATTTAGCAATCCTAAAACAATTTTAATTTTACCAAGAAACCACTTTATCGAGTAAAAGGAATTTATTATTACTTACGTTACATCTAATCTGAATTGGTAGTGTTTGAAAAAGGAGGTAATTGTGGAGAAGAGAAAAGGGGAAAGATAAGTCCAGCTCAGTTCGGAAATACAAGTTTCAATTACTGTTTGTTTCCTTTAATGCTGTGTTAAGAATGAGAAGAGAGTGCTACAAGTTGCTACATGTGCCCGGGAGCTACATTCCTGCAAGCGCTGTGGTCAATAGATGGGCTACGGGATGACCAGGGTTAAAGTAGACTGATCTTGTCAGTTTAGGGGTCCTTGTATCTGTCTTGACAAAAAAATGATCATGGTCAAAGCTCCTATTAACTCCTCTGTTTTGAGGGGACTGTGGGAAATGAGCCCTGGTACCACAGGAAGGTTCTGTGGGCCCTTTTTGGTCCAAGCACGTACCAACTGATTTCTGAAGCCAGATGCTAGCATCCTGGTGACAGTCTCCAGGACTCCTGGCATTGCTTTACCCATCATTTTCCAGGCTGGTATTTTCCTGTACATATTTTTTCTTTCTGAATACTGCTTTTCCCTCTGCTTTTTTTTCCCACACGAGAATGAAACTTAAGTGTTGAAAATTCTGGATCTAGAATCACAGCAATGGCTATCAGAAAAGCCCAGGAAGTTAACGTTGAGGGGCTGTCCTACTGCTCAGCTGGAGATACTGCTCAGTGGTTGCTAGCACAAATAAACATGGTTAACTCCTCAGAGAGCAGCCTTCTCCTTGAAAAGAGTGAGTGGGATTCCAAGCACATGGGTGGCTCCAAATGATAAATCCATTTAGAGGGAAGCTTGGCCTTTAGAAATCCTGGAACAGACCCCTGGTCACCAAACCTGTTTTTTCAAATGAGAAAGACGATAATTCCATCTTGGAAAGGCTACCTGTAGGCACATATCAATGTTTTAAGATAGGGCATGGACTATCCCGGGATGCCATGACTCAATTTCTTTCAAGTCTTCAAAGAGAGTAAATAATAATTTCTATTAATAACCGCTTTTTCTTTAAAGGAGCTTTACTTTACACAAATTCTTCCATTTATCTATCTTTTATCATACACATTATAGATTAATTTTATATTATTTATAAGAGTATTTGAATAGTTGGATGAATAACACATATTTTATAGTTATGTTAAATATAAAGTAAATTTGATGTGTAAAAATTAACACAAAAATATATCAACTATTATTGACTTGCACACATTTTTATGCTTATCGTCATGGTTTGAATTATTAGCATCTTTATTTACTGTTATATTCTCACTGGTCTCATGGCCTAGCAGAAGTCAAAAGGATCAAGACTGTCAGTTAATTGCTATGCCCCAGGAAAGCCTAACAGCCCTAAGTTAGTTAGTTACAAAGAAAAGCTCTTAAGTTGTTTTGCTTTTCATCTAGTCCCTGGTTTTTGGTGTGCATGAGTCTATGAAGTAATGCATTTCCTTCTGTCCAAGGGTTTGAACGGGAAAGAGCTGGTGGGAGGGTCAGCAGCTGGACTGATAAGTGAGGAGCTGCAGAAGGTAACCTTAATTAGGATTCTCCAGAGGGAGGCAACATTTTCAACAATCTGAATTCACAATCAAGTGAAAATGAATTGTAAGGCATGTGCTCCATATTTTCACATATAACCTGCTTTTCACCCTCACTCCACACATCTTTTTTCATGGACATTTTACTCTTAAAATAAGACAATTGGAGATAAGGTAAGAAATTATGCATTATTGTTCTTTACAACAAATTGAAAAAAAATCTTTTTTTCATACCAGATTAAATATCTATCAGTCCTTGCAGAAGGAAATTCATCAGAATTTCAAAAGACACTGACCATATTTAAATGTAGTCTGGAACTTCCAGTTAAAGGTATTGAAGTAAGCTTGTCTCTGCAGGATTCTTCTTTCCGAAACTAATCAACAAGAATACAAACACAGGGAAGAAAAACACACTTTGGGTGAATCTAGAAAATGGCTGCAGTCTTGAGGCATGCTATAGAAAGACAGGCTGCCAAAACGCACTAAAAGCTGGACCTGGTCCAGGGAAGAAGGAAAGAGCAAGCCCATTCCACTGCAGCTCTCCGACGGCATGCAATCTTCAGTGCCAAGCCAGCGTCCCTTGTCTAAGAAGACAAGATTGAGGTTGAGGACAGGTGTGCATGAGCTCGAAGAGCTGCTCTTCAAACAGCAGCAGGGAAGGCCAGCCAGGTGAGAACGCATACATTCATGGCATCTTGAATAGAACTCAGGCTCTGGGTTCATCACACAGAGGGGAAAAGTGACCTCTGCAGCTGCGTTTCTGGTGTATTAGAGAAAAGTAAAGTGCAATGCCCGGGACTGGTGACATGAATGTCTCACTGTTATCCTGACAGAGCAATTAGCCAAAAGCAAAGGCTGTCTCCTTGCAGGAGGGCGACATGAAGAAAATAATATGTAAATTGAGACTAAAGGGTAAGCTCACTGATTCTATTCTGGGCAGGTCAATTTTCAGTCAGTGTAATACCTAAAGCCATGTGCCATCACAACAGTGTCTGCCTTGAGTCCCTGATGCTTTGTTCCCTTTAATTCTCACTATATAATTTTAATTTTTTAATTCTAAACAGTCTGGATTCATAAGGCTGGTCCTTGTGATACTTCCTACACCTGAGTGAGAATATAATAAATAAAGACACTAATAATTTAAACTCTGACGATGAGCACACACATAAAAAAGCCAACATGTGAATGTTAGTAATAGCTCTACTTTTGCTTTAAAATTAATTTAAATTAATTTTTATAAAATAAATTCACTTTACATTTAGACTCTAACAGCTAATACACCACTGGCTCAACTTTCCAGTTTGCAGTTACAAAATTGCTAGGCCAGGGATAAAAATAACCGCTGCTAAAAGACGAGTAGTATCCAGGAAGAAAACCAATTTTAACCAAAATCAAAACAAAAATGCCACAAGAAAAAAAAAGGAGGCACATGAAAAACTAAAGGCATATGAGGAATTTACAGCAGAAAACTCTGTAGAGCAGATAAAAACTATAAGCAGAACTCCATGAAATCTAAGAAATTGCACAAGTTGTGACCTGTTGATAATGCAAGAAGTCTAAAACTGCATGCGTGTGCTCAAAAGGAAGAAAGAAAACCAAAAAACAAAATCCAGGAGATAAAGTTTAAGCTGGAAGATCCAGGGTAAAAATGAAAAAGAAAAATAAAGATAATAGGATCACATTTCACATTTATGTGAGCTAGAGAAATGATTTTGTTCCTTAATAACTTATCTAGACTATTTTCATTTACATTTAGGATAGTTATTTTTCTAAAGTAATTGAAAAAGAAACATAATACGCACTCCCTTCCAATAAAAATGGAAGAACAAGGAAGCACTACAAATCATTTACATGTGTTTTGTCTAAATATGAACTCCACAGAAAGATCAGCCATTTCGAATCACAGAAGATCAACCATTTCAAATGTTCCAATAATATAAATTCAAGCTGAATCAGGAAAATTGTTCCAGTCCACGACAGCCACTCAAATTGCCTATCTTTCTGTGTGAAGCTTGGCCAGGCCTCCCCACCAGAAGGCAGCAGGAGGATGCATGTAAATGTTTAAAATAATATCTCCACGTATTAGCAGGTCTACTATCAAACACCTTACTTTGAAATCCCACTGTAGAAGGGGAGAGTTTAAAGTGTTGTGATATTGACAAAAATGTTTGAACGTTCTTCAAAAATTATCCTCTATTAGGGCTATGCCAAATATGTTGAGGGTTGAAATGATATTAGTAAATAATTTAAATAGTTTAAAATTGACCCAGATATTGGTTTTCTCAATACATAAATGTTCTATTTGACGAAGTAGTCCTTTTTAGTTTGAGAAAAAAACATATTTATGCCTGATTTGTCTAAAACTTAAGGTCTTGGAGCCTGAACCAGACTCTTCAAAACAGAATTTGAATTTTATTTTATAAACAGTATTTCACCTGCCCCAAAGAATTTGGGCATGGTCTTAGTATTTTCTTGCTTCAGTGACTCATCAGATTGGAGTTAGAAGCCACCTCTACATGGATTCTTTTTTTTTTTAATCCAGGCTCCCTCTGCTCTGAACATATGGAGTTTCTATGAATAAATTCAGCAAAGCCATGTCAGAATATAAAAGATTGCAGAATATCAGTTTGAAGTATTCTCCCAAAGGATTTCAACTTGGCTGCAATGTTCTAGATTTCTGGTCCTTTACACAAAGTGCTTTTGTTGTTTTTGTTAAAGATTTTATTTATTTTTTTATAGAGAGACAGGACGGGGCAGAGAAAGAGAGGGAGAGAAACATCAGTGTGTGGTTGCCTCTCATACGCCCATCCTAC
>PVKM010006497.1:0-15759 GCA_004027735.1 Carollia perspicillata | reverse complement strand
CAAGGTTGGTTATTTACTGTGGGTTGAAACACACTCACCTTTACCTGGTCCAAATTTTGATCTCTATCTAGTGAGAAATAAAGGGAGCAAAGCACTGGGGACCTCAAAGCACTGGAAAACTGACTAAAGTTGCACACAGTAATGCCAAAGAGTTTGCCCTGTAGGCTCAATTTGCATGCTATTACTACTCATATAGCTCAGTTATGTCGATTTATATACAGAAGTTGGTTTCCAGACTATCAGATGCATTTTTCTTTACTTAACAATTAATTACTTATATAAATGAACACTGTTATTGATACCAAAGGTAACGCAGTGAACAGAGCAAACAAAATCCCTGCCCACATGAAGCTTATACTCTTGTGCAAAGGAAAAGATGTTCTTCTTGGCTTGCTTATTGTACTAAACAAATTGACCTTTCCTCTCTTCATTTTTAATCTTTTTGAATTCCAAAACAAATATTTGCTTTATTTTTTTGAAATAATGACTATGAATTTTTTACAGTAATACTAGAGTTAAGTCATTTATAAGTTGTGCATTGCTTCTACTAGATTGTTGAGAAAGTAATTATTTTTTTCTATTTTAAATGAATTTGTAGTACTAATGAATTTCAATTGTTCTAGTAAACTAAATAATATTTAGTTAATTGAAATGCTGATTTCTGAAAAATAGGAAGAAAACAAAGATTATGAGTTTAAATACTTTCTCATCCTTTAAGATAAAAATACTAACCTAATTAAAATAGGAATTTGTTGTCTTCTAACTACTTAAAAATATGAACAGTGTAATACAGTTAAGTTCAAAGATTGGATTTTTAACTTTTAGATTTGAACAAAGCCACAAACTGAATGACTTGATATATTATATTCCTTTGACACTCAAAGACTTTAGAGTAGCAATAATATTATAAACAAATAACAATGCTTTTAAGCTCTGCTCTCCTATACTCAGTCAATGTTTTACTTACTTTGGTATACACACACACATATACATACATAACATTAGAATGATCTTAATGAAAAGTTTTCCTTTCTTCTCAGTAATTCATTTTATTTATAAAATACTTTTTTTTGGAAATAATTCAGCATAAGAAATTACTGGTGTGAAACTGAATCGAGAAACACTAGGCTATTAGAATTTTAAATTTCCTACACATTCTCCTTCCTTTACAGAATAGAAATGTCTATATGGCTATTTTGATATAAAATGATAAGCCTTAGAAACAATCATGTCTTTTTAAAAGTCCTCCTGATGCAGGCTCATACTCTGTAAGAATGTGCTGACTCTTTCTGAGAACTCCGCCGAGAACAGCTCTCAGGCGAGGACACAATGGGTGGATGCTGACGTGTGGACATTGGAGGATCGTCAACACAGGCGACTGAGATCTCAGGGCAGAACAAAGAAAATGTTGTGCTGTTCCTTAAGAACAAACATGCTACTGGTTCAGACAAAATAGCTAATGTTCTTTGAACTCACTTTCCTGGGATATAAATGGATTTGTAGTGATTTTTCTACTTTGCCTACCACCTCTTTGTTTTTAACCAATATTACGTGGTTGCAAATGTGGCCAAGGTTAAGAGTGAATTTGTGACTCTGAGCTAAAAGTTCCACACAGAATCCAAACCCTTAGTTGATCACATTAATAATCTAACCAATCTAATCACTGGTCAGCATGTAATGAGAAAATTAAACAAGGTAAGTTGAAGAATTATGAAATAGCACAATGGGAGCTGTTATCATTGAGGCAGTTAGAAAAATTAATCTCAACAAAGTAGATATGTCTTATCTACATTTTTATTGATATGATCTGCTGAGAAAATACTTAATTCTCTAATTTTGGATTTTGGGTCTGGAGGCAAACTAATGAGTCAGATATGAGTCTTCTCGCTAGGGAAATCAAGAGTTTAGTTGAAAAAAATAAAATGGTTACTAAAGTAATTATAAAACAAAGTAAAAAAAATGCTAAGTGTCTTTACTAAGACTATAATGATATAGACTTTTAAATAACTGGAAACATAATCAGCATTGTACTTTATTCATGTTCATGGAAACATAAGTAGTTATTTTGATAATTGAGCTAGATCTGAATGTTAACACTACTATTTAAAAATACTTTCTGATTTTTTAAACAAACATGTTTATGTCAAATAACCTAAAGGATTTTATGTTAATTTTGTTCAGTCCCACAAAGTTCAGTATACTTTGCATACAAAGTCCAGTTCAGAATATGTTGCTTTAAATTATGTATAGTTAAATAAACCGAAAGTCTCTGATTTAAATCCTGTAACATAGGGACTTTAAAAATAGGCAGCTGCTCAGTTCATATTTTACTGTTGCCCATGATCCTGTTAGTAAGGTCTTCGTTGCCTCTTTCAGTCCACTTGGGCTCAGATCACTACTGGGTGAGTCAAAAGGGTTACACATGGTAGAAGTGAAAAATCATGAGTGATATGAGAGGGAGTTTGATACTCTAATGATGAATAAAATGGAAATACTATCTAAGGCAGGGACTGTAATATAGGATATAATTAGGATAACTATATTCTCCAATCTTTGAGCACGACTTATTTTTTATTTCACCTGACTTCCTGAAGAATTGATTTCTTTTTACTATTTTCCTTTTCTTAAAATTATTTTCCCCATGACTTCCAATTGTCCTTTCTTCCCTGGTTCTCTTTCCACCAAAATGATGACTTCAGCTAACAGTTTTCCCCAACCTGCATACTATACTGTCTTCTTTTCTCAGCCTGTAGGCTGGCTCTCTCTACGAGATCTCATTCACTATCCTATCCAATGCTATCTAAATTCAGTGACTCTGAAACCTTCGTAAGGTAGAGCTGTGTATCTCATAAACAGAAAAATCTCTCTCTGGGGTTCTACACATAATTTTCTCAACTGCTGAATAACCTTCAACATAAATAGTCCATAAAAATCAAGAATGCTTGAAATTCAACATATACACAATCATTAAAACAAGACTCTTCTTCTGTCTTCTGTACTTTAATATTCACTATTTGCCCATTGCCTAAATGAGAGAGAAGTACTGGGGTTATCTTTGACATCCTTGTTCTCTTTTATACTCATATCTAGTTCATCACCATTGTTCTTATTGTGTTTCTACAACTTTTTTAAGTGTGCCCCTTCTCTATATTCCTTTCCTGTTGGTCAATTCTTGACATCTTCTGTTCTATGACATTTCTAAATATATAATTTCTGGCCACCTAGGCACAAACATTGTCAACAAATTTAAGAAAAAATTAAAGAAAGAACTCCCTTTACTTTTCTCAATTTTAATATAACGGTTGTTTTAATGTTAGGTGAAAGACAAGACTGCAAAATCTCTTAAAGCAAATAGCATGTAGATGATAGAACTAGGACAGAGGTTCCGAGTTCTATATATTGCTTTTTGACATCAAATTTGTAGCTGAAATTGAAAGATCTGGGTTATAGAAAAAGTTGATTCATGTTATAAATTCTAATTCTGAATATGAACTTGTGCTTACCTTGAATGTTTTTCCTCCACATTTAAGTAGTATTTTATTGTCCATGTGACTGTAAAGTACAAGAATTTCCAGTTCTGATACAATCATAGACATGAAAATGTCCAAAATAATACTTGCTAATGGAGACTGTTAACTGGCTCTGATTATGGAAATATGAATCGTAAGAAATCAACACTTTTCTTAAACTGAGCCTCATCTAGCACTATTCTATTTGAAGGTGAAAGTTTGCATAGATCTGATTACATCTGCTGTGATAGTAAGACTTTAGCTGTTTATTGCTCTTCTTAAGGTGTAATTCTACTCACTGATAATTCTGTAATATGTCTGAACAGCAGATGTAGCTATAACTTCAAATATTCATTTGTATTAGGTTCCAGTCAAGATGGAGGCATAGAAAGAAATGCTTTGCTTCCTCACACAACCAAAAGAAGGGTAAGAACCAAGTTAAAAACAATAAACAACCAGAACTGCCAGAAAATCAAACTGCATGGAATTCTGACAACCAAGGAGTTAAAGAAACATTCACCCAGACTGGTAGGAGGGGCAGAGACAGGAAGCCAGGCAGAGAAGACCCACCACAAGACCCTGTGGACTGCAGGGGTGAGGCAGGACTGGCTAAATGAGAAACTAAAGACACAAACCCTCTAGCTGTAAAATACTGTGGGGGTTGAGAAGGTGGGAGAAACTCCTCCTCACAGGAGAGTTCTTTGGAAAGTGGGGCTGGAGTAGAGCAGCATTGTTCCCTCTTGGAACTCTCCCCCACAGACAGCTCTGGGACACAGCAAGGAGGGTGGCCCCACCCTGGAGAATATCCAAGGCTCTGCCCCTTACAACATAACAGGTGTGCTGAGACAAAGAAATATGGCCCAAATGAAAGAGCACATCAAAACCCCTGAAAAAGAGCTAAGTGATGAGGACATAGACAACCTATATGATACGGAGTTCAAGACACTGGTAATTAGGATGTTCACCAAAATGTTTGTGCTCAGTTGCAAAATAAAGGAAGAAATGAAGGCTATACAAGTGAAATAATGGAAAATATACAGAGAACCAACAGTCAAGGAAAGGAAACTGGGACTCAAATCAATGATTTGGAACAAAAGGAAGAAATAAACATCTAAGTGGAACAGAATGAAGAAACAAGAATTCAAAAAAATGAGGAGAGGCTTAGGAAATTCTGGGACAACTTTAAATACTCCAATACCTGAATCATAGAGGTGCCAGAAGGAAAAGAAAAAAAGCAAGAAACTGAATACTTATTTGAAAAAAAATGAAGGAGAACTTTCCCAATCTGGAGAAGGAAATAGAGTTCCAGGAAGTCCAGAAAGCCCAGGAAGCCCAGGGAGTCCCAAAGAAATTGGACCCAAGGAGGAACACACCAAGGCACATCATCATTAAGTTACCCAACATCAAGAGAAAAAGAGACAGTTACCTACAAAGGAGTGCCCATAAGACTATCAGCTGATTTCTCAAAAGAAAGCTTATAAGGAAGAAGGGGCTGGAAAGGATTCTAAGTCATGGAAGGGAAGGACCTACATCCAAGGTTACTCTATCCAGCAAAGCTATCATTTAGAATGGAATGGCAGATAAAGTGCTTCCCAGATAAGGTCAAGTTAAAGGAGTTCAGAATTATCAAGCCCTTATTATATGAAATGTTAAAGGGACTTATCTAAGAAATAGAAGATCAAAAACTATGAACAGTAAAATGACAACAAACTCACAAGTATCAACAACTGAATCCAAAAAACAAAATAAAAACTAAGCAAAGAACTAGAACAGGAACAGAATCACAGAAATGGAGATTATTACATGGAGGGTTATCAGGGGCAGGGGGAGGAGGAGAATGAGGGGGAAAAGGTACAGGGAATAAGAAGCATAATTGGTAGGCATAAAATAGATGGGGAGAGGTTAAGAATATTATAGGAAATAGAGAAGCCAAAAACTTATATGTATGACCCATGGATATGAACTAAGGGAGAGGGGAATGCTGGTGGGTAGGGGGGTGCAGGGTGGAGGGGAATAAATGGGGGGAAAATTGGGATAACTGTAATAGCACAATCAATAAAATGTACTTAAAAAACAAATAATCATTTGTATCATTATGTTCTATCTCATATCAGGTTATTTTATTTTCCAATAATAGTAAATTCCATCCAAAAGATTATTTTCTATTTTAATCAATGTGTGAAATAGAACTTTTATTGTGTAATGGTCACTTAAATACGAATGTGGGAGAATTAATAACAACTAACCCAAATAATATGACTTTTGGGTGAGCTCTTTTGATTATGCTTCACCTGAAAAGTAGATTTCAAGTAAGAGAAGTACCCAATGGTACTAATTATATCTGTCAATAAAAATCATTCTGGTTTTACAGTAATCAAAAATAGCACATTGGGTACTAATGCAGATTTATTAAAAGCATGCTGAATAGTTAATATTTTTTCTTCCTCACAACCTATTAACTTCTTTTCCAACAAGGAGTCACTACCAAGCAAAATAACTTTGGAATCTGATGCTTTTCACTGAGCTGACACAGGTCGAGGAATCCAACCTGGCGCCTGACCCACCACAGCATTCTACTTTCCCAAATTAACATGCCTTTGAGACAGATGAATTCTTCTAAAATATCAAGTTAATTTTATATTGTTTCACCTGTAATACCAACCTTTCCTTCCACTCCTCTATTAATACTAAAATAATGTAGAGCATTGCATTAAAACCCCACATAATTCTACATAATACCTCGCCCCACCTTAATTCCTTCATTTCCTTGGCTTTGTGTCATGCAGTCCTCCACTCATTTTATGCCATAAACTGTTAGGATGGAGTTCTTGCTTTGGCCCTGCAGCAGTGACTTTGGAGCAGTTATTTGAAAGGCACGTTTATAAAATTTTGTTCTCTCTGAGGCATGGGACACTTGGCACATCAACTAAAAGATTAACATGGTCCTTGCAGTTAACCATTTACTCACAGATCTTTTTTGTAATTTAGAGGGTACTAGGAGGGAATCTCTTTCTGAGGAAATCTAGATTTCTAATTTACAGTTCTCTCTCATAAATTCCAGTCTTTCATTGGGCACATGAGAACTCTGCGGCCTTCTTCTATCAGTTATAGAATTCAGGTTTATATTACCTCAAACCCTGTGGAAAATTACACTAGCAGCAAGAATCAGGACCAAACACTTATTTAATGGAATTTCTAGTTTGATGCAATAGCTTAGAGTACTAAGTTTTAATTAGTGTTGAACATCTCTTAACACTTGAGTGTCAACAAAATATTAGTCAGCCATATGATTTTAAAAAATACATATTTTATTGATCATGCTATGATAGTTGTCCTGATTTTTCCACCTTTACCCCTCTCCACCCAGCACCCCCAACTCCCTTAGGTAATCCCCTCACCATTGTTCATGCCCATGGGTAATGCAAATAAATTCTTTGACTACTCCATTTCCTATAGTGTACTTTACACCCCCATGCCTATTCTGTAACTACCTACTGGTACTTCTTAATCTCCTCACCTTTTCACCTATTCCCCTACCCACTCTCCCATTTGGCAGCCATCAAAATGCTCTTCAAATCCAAGACTCTGTCTCTGTTCTTCTTGTTTGCTTAATTTTGTTCTTAGATTCAATTGTTGATAAATATGTATTTTTTGCCATTTTATTGTTCATAGTTTTGATCTTCTTTTTCTTAAATAAATTCCTTTAACATTTCCTATGATAATGGTTTGGTGATGATGAACTCCTTTAGATTTTTCTTATCTGGGAAGTTCTTTGTCTGGAACTTTCTTTTGTCATTTGTGTATGCATTTGAATCTACATGGAGCCACTGATTCAAATTTATTTTAACTTTTTGTTTCCAACCTTCTGCTTCCATTGCCCTGCCAAAACTGCAGCTTCAACATCAACATGCTATACTAAAGACATGCTTTTAGAAACTAGTGAACATTTTATTTTATGGAGTAAGTAATATGAGGTCTGTTCAGAAGGTATTGAGCCATGTAATATGAAAAATGAGACATTTATTGAAGAAGATATGAGATACAAGAAACACTGGACATAGGACAGTGATGCCTCAGTCCCCTTCAAAGTAGGCACACAGTTCACCCAATTGCCATCAGCTTCCTCATCATATTTTCCTGAATCTCATTGACAGTCTGAAATTTCTTCCCTTTCAAAGGTGATTTTAGTTTTGGGAAAAGCCAAAAGTCACAAGGTGAGAAATTTAGATTCTAGTGAGGCTGAGTCACCTCGGTAATTTGATGTTTCACCAAAGAACTCTGCAGGAGGCATGATGCATGAGAGGACACATTGTCATGTTGTAGCTGACGATCCCCAGTTGCCCATAGCTGTGGCCTTCTGAATTATTTGAATGATTTCCACAGAGGAATGTCCAAGCTTAATGCAAAATTTGATGCTGATTTGTTACTCTACTCGCTTGGTCATTTTGAATTTGACAGCCACACAGTACACATGCTCACTCAACAGCATCTACCACCCCCACTGTCTAGTACCCTGAAGTCATCATTGTTCACACATGTGCATTCCAGTCTACTCTCCTTGGCTGCCAGGTTACCTGGATGTTACACAGAACATTCTCGTTGTATCAACAATGGCTGGACTTTTTTGTGGACAGACCTTGTATACATATTTGAGGTAGTGCTCTTTGTAAGTGGTAAACAGTACAACTAAATGTTCTCAAAATTTAAGCTTACTTTTATTTTAAGCTTACTTTTAGCATCCAAATAACATTTTCGATATGAATGCATTTTGCTCTTTTGAACAAAGTGCTAGAACATTTTTCAGTAGAGAACTACTTGCTGTCTTATTGAGATTACATTTTACTAAATAAAACATGTTATCCAGACAGCAGAGAATTAAGTATAATTATGACAATGATTTACTTAATCTATATACCACCCAGGCAGCCAAACTGAGTAACAAGAAACACCTGCATTATTTACTTCAGATCATATAACTGTAAATTAAATACATTTTATTAAAAATATATTTAGTTCAAAGTGTATTATCAATCCATAAATAAATTGTAAATATCATTGTTATTACTCAGTATTTAATGTGCCTTCTATACATTTTAATAGATGTGGTACCAGTTTCATGCAATTAAAGCCAAATTGTAAAGACTCACATTATTCATATGAGCACATGACTGAATGGAAAGTTACAGCCACAGGAAGTGCTACAAAGGTCTGCATGGAATCATAGAGTGCCGAGTGCCCTAAGAGGCAGGTGTAACAGTATGTGCATAGATGTTGTGGCAAGTGGGAACATGAGGCTTTTAGGGCCTGAGAGTCCACTGTTGTTGGACCACAGAGAAAGCGGCTAGAGAATTCAGGGCATTTCATGCTGCACTAACAAAAATGATGCATTATGTTTGTGAAATTATATGGCCATTTCTGACAAACTTGTAGACTATAAAGCAAAAACACCCCACCCACAAAACAGCTTAAAACAAACATTATTTTAAACCCAAAGCTCTCTGGGAAGCTTAGCAAAAGCCAGCTCATCCGTTTATGCTGCATTAGAAACATGTCTTATCTAGTCCAGAACAAAGCACAGTAGTGTCCTTTCTTCTTCTTGCATCAATTTTTCTCTCTCTTCATTTTTCCCTCAGCAACATGTGTTATTTTCACCATATGAAAATTCTCCTCTTTTATCCCCACTTCCCTCTCCAGCTAGTTTTCTCATACTGGGAAAAAAAGAAAATAATCACTTATTTTCTTCTGATTCTCAGCCAGCCTTTCATTTTACAAACACTATTGTCAAAACCTAGCCCTCATCTTGATGCTGTCAGAACCACTTGGCACACTTGATCAGCCATTATAGTCCTCACTCCTAGAACACTGGGAGTATGAGAATACTCACATGGGCTTCCTGCTAATATGTGGCCTGCTGAAAATAAGTCCACTTTTCTGCCTTCTCTTCATCTCTTAGACCTCACAACATAGAGTCCCTAAAACTCAATCTCTAGAATTTGCTTTTCCATCCTCACTACTTTGGGGAGCTCATCCAGTGTCAGGGCTTTTAATAAAATCCATATATTGATGACATCCCAATTTATATCTCCAGCCCCAACCTTTTTCCTGAATTACTGTTCTGTTTGAAATCTCTAGTACGATGTCCATTAGGTGTCTTCAACTGAACGTCTCTAAACCTGACCTTTCTGTCCAAATTCTTTTCATCCTATTTCTTTCCCACTCTCAGTGGTAAAGTCCATCTTTGCACCTGTTAGGACTGAAAACAACACAGCCATTATTGACTCTTCTCTTTTATATCAAGTGGCCAATGGCCAATCCACCAACAAATCTTTTAGTTGTATCTGTAAAACACCTCCAGGATCTAACCATTTCTTACCACCTCTACTGTTATCACTATCAAAATCACCACCATTTGTCATCTGGGTTATTACAAGGGCCTCCTGGCATACCTCTGACCAATTCTAGCAATCAGGTAGATCTCTTTAAAATAAATCAGATCACATCATTTATCTTTTCAAAACCCTACAAATGCTCCCTGTTCCACTTATGTTGAAACCAAATCTCTTCCCATGTCTATGTAGTCTCCTATTCCAGCTCTATGTTTTGCTGATGTTGCCAAGCTAATTCCCTTGCTCTTACTTGGGCATATCCACTACTTCAGGGTTTTAGTTGTTACTCTTCCCTCTACCTGGACTATTCTTCTTCCACATCACTTCACTGTTCATTTCCTCTCCCTCTCGAGGTTCTTTTTGTCAGTGAGGCTTCCAAGACTTCCTTTTACAAAGTGTAATTCCTGCCTGCACGAACCGCCTATTCTTTTCCTACTCTTTTCCTCCACAGCAAATGTCCCTATGCAGCAGGGGCATCCAACCTTTTGGCATCTCTGGGCCACACTGGAAGAAGAAGAGCTGCTTTGGGCCAGACATTAAATAGACCAACATCAATGAAAATAAAAAAAAAAAGCTCATAATGTTTTAAGAAAATTTATGATTTGGTGTCAGGCCACATTCATAGCCACCCTGGGCTGCATACAGCCCACAGAGTGGACACCCCTGCTATAGCATACTTTGTATGGTACTTAATCCTTTTAAATACTATCTTGTCCTTACTAGAAGGCGAGCTTTCTAAGGGCAGAGAACTTTGTCTGTTTTGCTCACTCCTGTGTTTCCAGCATTTAGAAACTGGCATGGAGTGGACATTCAGTAGATATCAGCCATTTATATAAATAAATGAATGGTTTCTTCATATGAAAAATTTTCTGCTAGAGGCATGGGCAGTTAGGTCTTGAAAGGTTATTATAAAAAGTGTTTATTTAAAGTTGTTTCTTAATCTGTGTTTGATGGGAACCCCCAAAAGCCAGAATTATCTTCTGGTGGACAGGCCCTTGGTAGTAAAGGCTGCCCCACTATGTGAGTGTTCTAGGAACCCATCTGTATCAGTGCACCAGCTGGTGTTTTTGTGAGAGGCTGCATTTGGCTTTAGTAAATTTTTTTGAAGACTTTCAGTGCTTTTGCACATTTCATGATGGCAGATCTACAAGCGTATCTGGCCATGCTGTGTTGAGTGTTCAGCAGTTTTTGACCAAAAAAATGGCATGACTCCCATGACCTACCCTCCCTATGCACCTGATCTCACCCCAGGTGACATTTTTTGTTTCCCAGCATGAAAAAAGTCCTCAAGGAAACTGTCTGGCTGATGTGGAAGAGGTAAAATAAAAAACGGCAGAAGCACTAACAGACATCAAAATCAACAGTTTAAAAACTGTTTTGAGCAGTGGAAAAAATGTCTAGATAGGTGTATTGCATCAAATAGCGAATACTTTGAAGGTGACTGAAGTTTAAACATACAAGAATGAATACACATTTTTTTATAAATAAATTCTATATGAGGAGTGACTTATCATTTCATTATTGTTTTTATATATATGTAAAAATTTTACCCAGATATGTAAAAATTCTGTTTATATGTTAAGCATTATAAAATAAAAAACTTAAGAGTCACGGATACATATGGAGCACCCAGAAAAAGCAAATGCAAATCCTCCCTTGAAGAACACACCTACAGTAAAGGTCATACAGAACTGTCAGGTGAAAATGCGTGAAAACAGGTGCTCAGGTGCTCACAGTGACATGTACAAAACACACAGGGAGGAAAGGCACCAAAAGTTAAACCACAACTTGACCATACAAGGTTCAGATTATAGAGGTGACTGGATGCATGTCATAAACACATTTAAAGGACTAAGGATTCAAATATTGAATGAAAGTATTTGAAAGCAAGAAAATACTAGCAAAAATAAAAATATTGGGAAAAAATAGAAATAACTGCTAAAAATGTTTTCTATCATGGTTTGGTGGTGGTTACATGAGTGTATATGTATCAAAACCTAATGAATGAATTGTACACTTGAAAACAGTGTTTATTTTGTATAAACTATACCTCAATAAAAGTGATTTTAAAGGAAGTTATAGAGAAGGGAAATATGGTCATTAAAAATAAAGATGCAAAGGATGGTGTGAACAGCAGTTTAATCATGATATGAAGAGTAGTAACTTAGAAGATAAGGCTGAAAAAATGATTCAAATGCTTCAAAGAATAATAAAGGAAAGAAAATATAAAAGAGAGGTTAGGTGACACAGAGAACAGGATAAATACCACTTAGTTCTAACATGAGGTTCAAAATGAGAAAATTGCTACAATTTAAGATAGGACATAATCATAGTGAAAACATTAAAAACTTTCTCATACCTGATCAAAGACATGAAACCTCAGATGCAGTAAGCACAACCTATATACCAAATCAAAGACATATAAAAAATTCCACTGATGACTAAGTGCATAGCAGTAAAACTTCTGCACATCAGGCCAATGAGAAAAACATTAAAAGCTGTCAAAGAACAATACTGTAAAGGAGTAATTATTACACAACACAGAAACAATGGAACTAGGAAGATAGTGTAATAAAATTCCCTGTTTTCAGAGTAAATAACATAGGATTGGATATTTAACTCAATTATCATATAAAAATAAAGTGATTACTATAACATTTTTATATAAAACCTGAGTAAGTTTACCACTAACAGAAACTCCCTGAAGGAAATTCTAACCTGACAGATTGCTAAGCAAGAATAAAGGCTACTTATTTTAATAAAGCAACTAAATTTCTTTTTCCTGGTTTGTAACATGCCCCCATTCCAAATATATTTTAAATTTTCTACTCAAATCATACAACAGAGAACATCAAACATAAATAATTTTGCATCAACATTGCTACTCACTGATTTGATTATTAACAAAAATATGAACAGCTCCAAGAAAACAAAAAACAATAATATAAAAAGGAAAACATATCTGCTTTTGCATTACCTTAATAAGCATTTCCACTTTTTAAATAAGTCATAGATGAGTATCTCTCTCTCCCTCCCTTCTTATCTCTCTTCCTCTCCCCTCTCCCTTTCCCTCTGTCTCATCTGTAAACTCCTAAAGAGTAATATGGAAAAACTCACTATGACTTTCTCTTGAGTTTATTTTATTTCTAACATAAAAACAACATTTTCTCATTCAAAATGCAAAGATATCTAAAGTATGAAAAGCATCCATTCTTAACCTGCTCCATTTTTTCCTGTGCACAGTTTTTTCAGAATCATGATCATATAGCTTCTGGTATTTTGTGTTGTAAACCCCTTGGTTAATATGAACAGCACCTTTACCAAACACCTTTTAGTGTCTACATGGTATTGCACAGTGGCTGAGCAAAGCTTGGCTTCCCTTGCCCTTGTTAAGAATCTCTAATTATTTGACACTGCAATCATCTTTGTGCCTGCACTGTTTAGTGCTTTATGTTTATGCCTTCCAGTTAGATTCCTACAAGTAGAATGACATATTCTTTAGCTTGGAAACCCATACAGCTTTCTTGTAGGATGTAAAAGGAAATGATGCCTCCAAAGATTCTTAACTTAGTGTCCACACAACGTCCTCAAACTGTTACTAACTTTAATGAGCAGAGAATCATTTAATCCAGAGTCTAAAATGAAATGACTCATAAAATGCTTGAATGGCAATTTCTATTTCTCAAGATTTCTATGGAGTTTCTTAAGGTATAGTCCAAGCCTCTCAAAATGAAACTTTATACAGAAACCTTATAAAAATATTGTATCTGCATGATGAGCTATTTCTTTCATGTGGGATCTGGTCATTCAAATAGATATCAGATGGACCTTGAATGGCAGCTACTCAATTTTAATAAGAAAAACTGCTAAACAATAAGAATATTGACTTTCAGAGGACATGAAAACTCTATTTGAAAAAAGCTTTTAACCACTCTTATTCTGACAATGTATCTCAACTATATTAAATAAGAGGTATTTTAAATGAAAAAATATGAGAAAAGGAGGAGGTAAGTAAAAAATTAGATTCTTTAATATCCAAATGATCACACCAGTCTCCTTTTGATCATCTTACAAAGTCTGATAAACTCTAGAATTCTATGTGTTAAATTATAATTATTTCATTTCCCCCCAAATTTCCTCTTTTCATGTCTCTCCTGAATCTTTTTCACTCATCATTTTAGGGATGACAGGAATGGTTACATAAAAAGCTGACTATTAAACTGTGCTTAATATATCTAGGAGGATACTTGAGATTAATCTCCCTTCTCTGTGTTCTCTAAACGCCAGCAGCCTTCCTTTTTCTGACCTCACAGGCACAGGTATAGCCAGGAGAGCCGAAGAGCAACACACTCTGGGCCAAGAAGCTGGAGTCAAATTTAATGACATCACTAGCTCTCTGATGTTGGACAACACACATCAACTCTAGGTGCTTGAGGTTCTCCACCAGTCAATGTGAATAGTAATAGTGCTGACCTGCTGTGGATATCGTAAAACAGTAAACAGATTAATATCTGTCTTAAGAACAGTGTCAGATACATGCCATGAACAACTCACATTTTAGCTGCTGTTATCTGTAGTTTTTCAAGTATACAATTGCACTGTGGAACTAAATTCTTTTGTTTCTTAATGAAATGCATGTCAGAAATGTATAAATATCTTTGTTAATACAACAAATGTTTAAATAAAACAATGCAGCTTTGCTGTCAATTGAGTTTATTGATATTATCAATTCTTTTATGAATGCTTTCGATGTTTATGATACTATGCTGGATTGCGTAAAGATTTAAAAAGTGAAAGGCAGGTCAGATATATGGTCCATTCCACTTAACACTTAAAATTTGTATGGAAACAAATAACAAATAGGTGAGGCAATTAAGTCATGCCATTGAAAAATGTATCGGCTGACAAAACGAGACTACTGACAACATGACGGCAGTGTTTGACTAATATTTGTATCCAAGCGATAAGTATAATAATTAAGATAGCTTTGAGTGAATATCATTTATTCAATTTAATACATATCTGAGAGTGCTATACAATGAGTTAACCAATGCAAGGTTAGAAAAGGTAAGTAAAATGTAGTCCCTAACTTTTTGGTGCTTACAGACTACAGGTAGGATAACATTAATGCACAAATAAGCACAGCATGAAGCACAGTATTATATGTCATAAGAGAAGGAAAAAAATCAAAGAACCAGGAGTTTCAGTCACTCGTTCATTCGATCAGTATTTGGAGAGAGCATTTGCTATGCTCAGTGTTTGTAGTGCTTAGAATATGACAGCTAAATTAAAAATTGGCAAAAATCCTTTTCTTCATGCAGACAACCTTTATGGAGTTTGTATTAGTACTGGGGCACAAAATTTACAACCTGGCCGAGTGACTGGAAAGGGATTCCTGAAGGAGGGGGCGTTTGAAGAAAGCCTGGAACAGCAGGCCACAGAAAGCACTAAATAGTGTGGAGAAATTAAAGACAGAGATGAGAAAGGGGCAGGCGGTTAAATGGTCACTGCAATGGGAACACGCAGTTTTTAAGGAGATGGGTGAAAGACATTCAAAAGAAGGGTGTGGGTGTTGGGGAGAGCACATCTAACTGGCAAGAAGCAGCTTGCTACAAATGAAGACCAGCTTGTTCCATTGCCTTCAAAATTAAGGTAAGAGAGACAAAGAAGTCTTTACATGCTGAAAGCTGGATAATTTCCTCAGTGGAATAAACAACGTCCCACTCATTCAATCATTATTGTTGCAACAGATGACAGCTGTGAAATTTCAAGATAAAGAAGCATCTGCCATGTGCATTGTTCCTTGTAAGTCAAATGTTTTATATACTGAAACACGTACTTATCGATTTTTTATGGAAACACCA